>JAPMOR010088716.1:22237-65452 GCA_026543865.1 Argiope aurantia | reverse complement strand
TATCGTCTGAAATTTAAAATATTGCTTTGGAATTAATTTCTAAATAAATTAATTCTTTTATTATAACTTTAACACTAGTAAAAGCAAATGAGTGAATACAAAAATGCTTTTAACAGATGAAAATTTTTAAAAAAAGTATTTGTGAATATCACAATTGAGTGATAGATGAGGTTTTTCAAAATAAATGTATCTTCACAATGTATTATGTAATGATCTTCAACTAAGTAAATTTAGGAACGTTATGGTTTTAAAGAATTAATTATAAATATATTGAAGAACAAAAGTTTATTTATCAAAGTAATATTACATCATAGAAATAAGATTATAATTATGCCACATTTGAATGATATAACGTTTGAATGATATAATAATAACATGGTCAGTTACTTCACACTCTTATATTAAATATAAAAACACATATCCACAGTTGAAGCAAATCTGACCAATTAGAATATTCCGAAATTCTACTATTTGATTTTAAAATGCTATAACAAATCAACGTATCTGATATTCAAACATTTTACCTAAAAAAATCTAATATAAAAATACTCCGATTAAAGATATCGAGGGAGAAAATCACATCAAAAATGCTAAATGATTTCAATACAATAAAAAAAATTCTTAATCATAATATTTTTACTATTTATTATTATACAATATTGTAAATCAAGTTATCTAAAATTCAGTCATAAATGTTTCTCTTTTTGGTAGAAAAAAAAATAATTTGACTTCATATTCCATATTCTGATGCGAAAATCGAAAGAAATTACAATGGAATTTCATATTTCTATAAAACTTTTAATGAGTTTTTGCTTTATTCTTATTTTTTCTGTAATATATTGATAAAAAAAGCAAACTTTAAGAAAAAAATTTTTTTTTTCAATTCTAGTAGAAATTTCTTGTTAAATATTAGTTTCGGTTGTCTATTAATCAAAGTACTAAAAGTTTTAATTTCAAACTGATTTTAAATATGCTGTAATTCGCTATAAAATTTATCATATGCAGATAATTATCAATTTTTTAAGCATTTATAACTTAGGTCTGTAAGGCTTGTAAAAACAACTTATATTCTCGAAAAATAGGCTGGTTGCTAAAGGCTGCTAGGATAAATCAAAATGGCAGCATAAAAATTGAATTTAGAAGTCAGCAATGTTCCATTTCTCTGTAAATTTCCAAAAAAAAAAAAAAAAAAAAAAAAAAGAGAGAGAGAGAGAGAGAGAGGAAAAAGAGTTGTATAATCGCTTATAAATGTTCTGAATTTCCAACACTTGCTATAATTGCTGCTGCTTAAGATATTTATCTCACAATTTCACCCATTCATTCCCATTACACAATAGAAATGACTCACAAACGGATTATTTAGCTGTCTAGAAAGTAAATGCTGATTTGGCATGTTTGACGTTACACACAATAAACCGAATTTATCGATGCCTCTCCTCATTTTTATTCAAATTAAGGAACCTGCGATTTGCTCATTTCCATAATTTGGCACCGAAATTACTTTTTTTTTTATTATTTCCTGACTCGTTGTTGTAAAGCGAAGTCCCTTTCGTGTTCGCTGATTGTCGTTTATCGCCACGCACTCTTGACTTGGCGTTCATTAGGAGTTTCCCAGCGGGCCCCGTGCCATTCAACAAGCAGGGTTGCATTAAAATATCAAATAGAAGAATCAATTAGCGCCGAATTCAGCCAAATGGCGAACGCCAATGAGATAATTGGATTCTGTCTTTAGTTCAATACTTTTTTAAAGTGCTTTGACATTCAGAAGGGACGAGGATTTGAAAAAAAAATGTTTGAAACCTCTTTGTGTTTGAAACAAACCACTCAGTTTTGGAATTAAGTCAATCAGTATGTGTGTCAACATGGGAGCAAAACACTAAAACTATACTCTCTACAACCTTATATTCAGTTAAGATGAAATCTTTAACAGGTAGAATGGCTGCCGATCCCTCCCGTTTAATCAGAGTATAGTTAATTTTTTTATATCTAGCAAATAAAGTCCAGCAATCCATTTAATCTTCATTTCAATGTTGAAATGTTCGGTACTTGTGTATTACTGCATGCTAGCAAAAAAATTGATAAAGTTTATTGAATTGATTGCTTACTACAATCAAAACTTAATCGTAAAAACAAAATGTCAAATTTTTACTCGTAGCTAAAATTTGACTGATTTCACTAATATCATGCAATTGATCCAAAAGTTCAACAGTGGCTTGCGATTAATGCACAAGTACTGGATGGTCATCGGTTATTTCGAAAATACGGCAGTTCGAGATCCTGTATGATCTCAGGTTATTTCTTATATCTAACTAAGTTGACCAACATGACCTAAGTCAACCAAATTACAACATAGATAAGTGCGAAATACATCCAGACAATTTTGTGCCTCTGTCCTCTTATTTTCAAAATCTATCACTGCTAAAATATTTCCAGTTATTGTAAACTAGCCGTTGTAAATTTCAAATCCAGTTATTGTAAATTTCAAATTTTGATAGAAGTATACTATTTTAGAGTTTTATACGCTGCCGGCGTCCTGGCATAGGGGTAGCGCGTCTTCCCCGTGATCTGCACGTCCCGGGTTCGAGTCCCGGTTCGGGCATGGTTGTCCTTCATTTGTTCTATCTGTGAGATGAGTGAATGTGTCCCCCTTTAAAAAGGGGCTGTGCAAGCGAATGTGATGCGTGAGTAGCAAAGTCGTACTCTTGACCCTAGTTGGCGCCACTAAAATAAGAGACGTACCCTTTCGGCTTAAAATCGTTGATTTCAAATCAGCGGGCTTGCCTATGGCAAGTGCCATTGGAAACAACACAACAACAGAAGCTTTATACAGTTCTGTATATTTGTACTAGGCATTTCTACGTTTTTCTACCTCTCTCTCTTTTTGTATCCATTTATATTACAAGAAAGAGCAGTAGCATCCAAACATTAGCGCAATATAAAAAAAAATCCTACCCCTTGTTTGATTCTAAAATTTAACTATATTGTAAATACAAAAAAAATTCTAAAATTTTATTAATAGAGTACCTTATACTGAAACCTACTAAAATAAGCTAAATCCTCATCTTTTTCATTATATAAAATCAATGGAAAGAATTGCCCAAGTGAAGTATTAAAAACAATCATGGAAACGATTTGAGTTCTAATAAAAAAATATGTTATCATATGATAACATATGCTATCAATGAAATATGTTATCATCATGAAATATATTATCATATTTAATCATATTTCGTTTCAAATGTTTTTAAAGATTCTTTAAAAATAGAATAAACATTGTAAACAATTGGTATAATTTAAGTGATAATTTTCCGAGTTTTATGATGAAATTGAGGTTTCTTTGTTCTATAATACCTCCGGAAGTTATTCCATAAAAACGCTAGAATTTCGGTTAATTTTAAATTGATTAAATCCCAATTTCAAAAAAAAAATCATCGTCTGATCGATCGAAAAAAATAGTTTTAAATGGATTCAATCAGTGAACGATGTGACATACAAAGTGTTAACACACACGTTCATTTTTATTACTAATAGAGATTGAATATTTATGAATACTTTCAAATATTCATGTTATTTAACAAAGCATTCTAAATCATAATTTCAATGAAATATGTTTTTGTAACTTTGTATGCACGTAGAAAGACATTACAATTTTTTAGAGAAATATAATTTTTACTAAATCATATTTGAAGCATCATTTTTTAAATAACAAAATCTTAATACCTTTAACAGACTAAAGGAAAATAATGGACTAAATTAATTACTTTCTAAGAGTAGATTTACGGTTATATTTACGACGACGACTGATTAAGATATATTTCCAAAGTCGCACAATATTTAAAAAGAAATTACACAAAACAAGTCATTGGGTGCGTGTGTTAATCCAACAAAATTCTATTCAATAAACTTCATTAAATTCTTGAATGTTTACATTTTTAATAAACTGACCACAATAAAAATTTAGATTGATTTTGATGCTTTAGAAATATTCGAATAGCGATTAACTATTCAGCATACTTCTTTTAAGAAATTATATTCTAAAAACTATAAAAATCTGACATTTAACTACAATTTTGTTGCCTCTCCTCAAATACAGAATGAGGAAAATAATGGACTAAATTAATTTTTATAATACTTATTTTACGTAAAATATAATTTTAATTCTTATATTTTCAAACTTCATTTTATTTTATTAGACTCAAAACTTTGTTTTGTATTTTTGGTTTTAGAAATATATTGTATTTAAATCCATACTTTAGAAATATCTTCGTATATGTAGTAAAAGGGCAATATACACAAAATATACATATTAGCTACTTCAAATATATATAAATACCTCTTAATAAGCAAAAAATAAAGAAAAATTTCATAAATCACTCCCATTTCTGAAACAATATACTTTTTTTGAAATGTAAGAACGGCGAATTAGTTATAATACAAAAATTTATTTTTATTTTTATTTTGAAAAGGAAAATTACTGACTATTGCCACTACCTAACAATCAATATAATGCAATTAAAAATAAAAATAAATCTTTTTTTCTCCTTTTTTATGATAAGTAATCGTTTTCAATTTTAAAAAAACGAATTGCAGTCCTAATATAATTGCACACAGGAAAAATGATAAAATTTTTAATTATCACCCCGAAAATATGAAACCAGAATTTTTTATAATAATTCTTTCTTCGAACACCTCGAATAAATTGAGAAAATATTCATCTTCTTATTGGGTAATTGAAGACTTTTTGCAAAAGTTCGCTCAGGAAACCAAAGAACATCAAACAAAAGAAATTCTGTAAGTCTGTATACTAACAATTAAAATGAGAATATTGAGTGAATTACATTGAAACTAAATAAAGATATTGTTTTATCACCTGAAATGAGCTTAAGCTAATATTTTTCCATCATGTAATATCTTTACCATTTAACCATAAAATTTTAGCAATTGGATAGTAAGCTGAATAATAAGTCCCAAAATTAAAGCAAGATTTAAATTTGCCACCATTGGTGCAGTAAAGTGATGGCAGCCCCATTCAAAAACCATTTTACAGCTGATAATTAAGGGTTAGTAAAAATGAATATGAATATTCAAATATAAAAAAATGAATATTCAAAAATAATGAAAATCTGACTGCCACAGTTCGAAAATTTGAGAATTCGCCCCCTAGATCGTGTGATTTCACACCATTGTGTTTCTTTTTATATGATTATTTGAAGTCAAATGTCTATGTCAATAAGCTTACAAGCACGCATTGAAGAAGGAAATTCAACCCTGAATCAACGAAATTCCACACTAATGCAAAATGGTTAAATAAAATTTCCACAAAAGAATGCATATATGCAATCAAGGCCGTGGAGGCCATTTGTCCTATGTGTTATTCCGTACATAATCTTATTCCTCAAATATAACAATTTAAAGAAACAAACTGTGTTTTTTATTTAATTCTTATCTTGTGTTAACATATTGTGCCATCGTGTAACACTAATTTTTTATTAACCCTAAACAATCAGTTGTCAAATTATTTTTAATAGGGTCGCCAACACTTTACTGCACGAATGGTGGAAAAATGATAATCTCACGTTAATTTTGGAACACGCTTTATAAGTTTTCAATTAATTTCTAATTCTAAATCTATAAGATTTTGATTTATACTGATATAACACATTTGCAAATGAGTAATTTGTAAATCTGCACAATGAACCAATCCTTCGGAATATATCAGAAACCGAATATGAAAATCAGACATCACTGTAAAATTACTAATTAATTAAGTGAACAATTGGTAGATGTATACAATGCACATTATCTTTACAAATCAGAAATCGTTCTGAAATCACTAAAACTAATTCTTTAAATGAGCAATTTGTAAATCTGTCCGATGAACCATTGGTCTCAAAACGTATCAGAAACCAGATATAAAAATCAGAAGCCAATACAAAATCACTAATTCCTTTAATTAGCATTATCTTTACAAATCAGAAATCATTCTTAAATCATTAAAACTAACTCCTTAAACGAATAATTTGTAGATCTGCAAAAGAAGGGTTATTTTCCTAAATCAGAAACCAATCTGAAATTACTGGAATAATCCCTTAAATAAAGCCGAATAAATCGATCTGAGAAAGTCACGTAATCCACCAATCATAAAGAGAACTTCAACGAATGACGGACTTTAATCTCTTCCCGTTCGTAAATTAATATTGATTGCCACCAGGATAATTCTTTGCGGATTTCCGGAAACAATGGGATGCCAAATGTGGCAACCGTTTCCTTAAGAATCGAATCGACTGTGTCGCATTCGTCCCATTTACCATGCAAACAAAATCTAGAAATTAAAGATGGTGAGTTGTGAGGGGAGGAGGGGTGTTTCTTGTCAACTGAGAGGGAGTGCTCGCAGGAGGACAACGTTTAATGGCTTTTGGCTAACACAAGTTATCGCACAAATGAGATTTTAATGCCTCTTCGTTCGCTCATCCAAGTTTTCTTTGAAGACTTTTGAAATTTAATTTTTGCGGGTGGCGAAATTTTCCGTCTTCGTTCGCTCCATCGATCGGATTATTATGGTGGCAGCGGCATCCAATTTCATCTAGCTGTAACCGCGAGAATGGATTGGAAAAGGATGGTCCTGCTGACAAATTGTTTAATGATTTGTCTTTCTAATTAGAAGATGTAGCTATAAGTTAAAGCTGGTTCCCCTATCTGGAATTTAAGCTTAGCTTTTGGATTTGTTAAAATTGATGGAAATTGATGAGACCAAAGTTTCGATGCTCTGTTTTTCTGAATTGAAAAAGAAAAATTGCGCTTATTTTATTTAAAAATAAAAACAAAATATAGGCAAATTTGCAATTAATGTGACATTTTGTCCTTCTGGATTTCTCGCATACAAAGTATAGAGATAGGATTGTAATCGTCAAAGAATTCGAACTCTAAATTTTGACAATCCTCTACATTTTAGACCTCCGTGAGTTCGAAAAATGCATTTAAAAAATGTCTGCCTCTCTTTCTATCTGTGACAAAAATAATTCAAATATTTTCTGAGAGATTTCTGACAGAGATCTTTTCTGTGCGGCTGTTAGAACATGAGTTAATATGGTAACTACAAAACGAAAAGAGCTAGATGTATAATATTCGGTACACAAATTTAACATTTATATTGTAGACACCTGTCGAATTTTGAGTCGAATCTAACAAGGGGTTAACTGTCTATCAATCTATATTCTCAGAAACATTCAAATGAGATCACTCAGAAACACAATGACTTAAATATATCAAATTCGGAATGTGAGTTTTTTTATTACAAGTATCAAATCTTTTTTGCAATATGTTCAGAAAATTGTGTCTAAAACACGAACTCATTCTGGATATTGTTGACCATATACAGGGATTAATCGACAACAAAAACTTGACAAAGATGACAAATCATATGATAGATTAAATAAGAATTAATTAAGATTAAATAAGATTAAGCAGAAATTAATATTTCGTAATTATTTTATGCTATTGCCATGCAGTACGATCACTGAGATAACACATTTATTAGAAAATATGCGAGAAAATTTTGGGGAAAACACTCCCATTGGTTTTATACAGACGTTATTGCTTAGTCCATTCAACCAGCTATATCAAATCCTCATATGTTTCTCACATAAATACTACACAACCAAAATGGTAGTCTATAAAAATCATTCTGTCAAAACCGTCAAACGTCTCAAAATTTTACTGAAGCCTTAATTCTCGGAAATAATTATGTAGTAAATATATAAATAAATGCTGTCTTTCAGTATGAATGATTAACAAAAATTTCTATGTCAATGAAATATCGCATTCAATCATCCCTTTAAATATATTCTTCTAAAACAGCATATATGATTCATCTCGAAACCCGTTAAATTACTCATATCAGCTTTCTCGTTTTATAGGGCAAATATTTCTTTCTTTCCCAAACATTTGGATTCATTATATTATGTAATCTTTAAATTTTTAATACAACATTTTTTATACACAGCATATCATTTCGAAACTGCAATGATTATTCGGAGATTGAACTGGACTATAATGGTTTTATTTTCTTTTATCTATACTGCTGGTTCTTTAAAAAGCTGACTCGGGTTTTTTTTAAGTTTGACATAATTCGTATTGTTTTACAACAGATTGTTTGTATTTTTTTCAATAGATAATAAAAACTTTCTGATATATACCTCTAAGTTCAAATTCATTTAGAGAAACTTTTTAAATATTTTTCAACTGTTATTAAATAGGTTATTTCCTGCAGAATAAGCTAAGAATATCATGTGTCGGATTAGTTAAAACCATTTTCTTCTAACTGAAGTTCGTACAGCTCATGTGCGCAGCTCACGATTTCAAGTATTCAAAACTCTTTGTCATTGTGCTCCATATCCTCACAAGTAGGCTCACGTGTCTCTAAAACTGCCAAATTACTCCCGAAATATCACATTCTGGTACTTATACAACGAGCTCCTAATCTCATATCATGTGTTGTCTTCTTTTACCTGGGAGGAAAAATTTATTCAAGAGATAATGATTCATACGTTCGAATAAAATTGATAAGTAAATCCTAAAGAGATATCGTAGGAAATCAATTTTTATATGAGAAATAAATGGAACTCACCGTATTATATATTATTATACAATGATACAGATATTTTTTATTTTATAACATTAACATATCAAAAACGATCGGCCAAGTTGTTTTATTTTCATTTTGAAACATAAGGAAACATTCACGAAGTTGTGTATCAAAAAATGAAAAATAAACGAAATATTCTCGAAGAGTTTTCCGATTAAAACAATTTCAAACCATCAATTGATAAAAGCATCCAAGCCAGATAAAGCCACTGTTTAACATTTTGCGCTTGCTCTTTGCATCCTTCTTAAAACATAAAAATAATCGGGCCGACCTGAATGCATAAGTTATCTAATTCTCTCACTAAAGCGTCTCTTTCCTTAATTTTATGATAAAATATTATATCATTACACATTTTCACTTTATGACCAAAAGAAAAAACGGTTTCGCAACATTTATTTGCGCTGTCGAATGAAAGAAAATTTGTAAGCAATTCTTTCCCCCTTTATGACTATCATAAAACTGACATATCTCAATTTTTATGAAAGTGATTTTTTTCTAATAGCATCCCAAAAATCATTTTCTCATCAATGGAGTATTCTTTTCATGGGACAGAAAAAAAAATGGCGAATATCGCTATTGAAATTATTCCATTCCATTTTTGATGTATGCCTAATGTCTTCCTTAGAATTCTCTGCAAGTGAATTTATTCATTTTCACTTTTAAATGCACCTATTTAGGGGGCGTCGATTCTTTCAAACAAACTTTCAGTGTTGAATAAATCTTTTAAAGATAGTTTTTATTCCTCTACTTTTGGCAACGGCTCCTCCAATAGATTCCCCGGAAATAGAAAGAGAGCAGAAATATATTCCCAACTTTAATTTATGGGGGGAGAATTTTAACACAGGTTTCTCCATCTCCATACATATTTTCTTAGCGGAGATCATTCCGCAAAACTCTTCCTTTAACCAAGTTTCGTATGGTAATTTTCTCGCATTGGAAAAGGAAAGGGGAGAGAAATATGGAAAAGAAATTTCATCCGTTGGATTTTTTTTTATTCTTGGGCACCGAGCAATTCCATACTTTACAATTGAACCTGGAATTGTGTTCTCAAAAACGATCCAGAGAGATTCTTTAGTTTCAGTGCATTAAAAAAAATCGGAAATTGTAATAGAGATAAGAGTTAGTAGATTTTTTTCTGCACAAGGAAAGAAAACTTGTAAATATATCGAAACATTTTCATACAATTTGAACGACTATCTAAATGGAGAAGAACTGATATTACATGAATATACCTTAAATTGTAATGATAAAGAATGCTGCAATGTGTGTGATTATATTAAAGAAAACAATTCGAAATAATAACATAACAACCATTCGAAAATTTAATGTCAAATAACTTATGATTGGCCTGGAAAAAAACTGTCTCGAAGCAAGAAGCTGGAATCTTATTAGAAGCTTGCTTAAATAAAAGACAATGTTTTTGAATTGTTCTGTCCATTGGTGAATATTGAAACTGAATTTGTTAAGATTAAAGATTCATTAAATAAACTTATTTGTTGAACTGTTCTCTCTGCTGGTGGATATTGAAACTGAATTTGTAATATTAAAGCTTCTTTAAATGAACACAATGTTTGTTGAACTGTTCTCTCCATTGATGAATATTGAAACTGATTTTGTAATTAAAGCTTCTTTAAATAAACACAATGTTTGTTGAACTGTTCTCTCCATTGGTGAATATTGAAACTGAATTTGTAATATTAAAGCTTCATTAAATAAACTCATTTGATGAACTTTTTTCTCCACTGCTGGATATTGAAACTGAATTTGTAATATCAAGCATAGGACAAATATACATAATATAGCATCTTCAAATATTAAAATAAGGCAGTAAATTGTGCAATATTTTTTGGAATTGCGTTACATTAAATGCGTTTGTTTAAAGAAATTTTAAAAGCATTATATTTTTAAATAAAAAGAACTTTGTATTTAAAGTATATAACTATTTATTAATGGGTAATATTAACTAATTATTAATAGTTAATAATTAACTATCATAATTTTACAATCTTATATGTTTGTTGGACTATTACCGGAACGAGCATCTCAGATTTGAGAATGAGAAGATTCCGGTATTGGGGTTGGTTCTCACCATCCGGGTAGGTATAGAAATGGTGTTGGATCTATTACTTCCTACCGATGATGGGACGTGCTTCCGACGTGAAGGGTTGTATCGTGGCTGGAGATGTCCTTTAGTTATCACCCTTATTTCCCGCCAATGCTGTCGCAAGGGTCCGGTCATTCATATTTATTCGTGTGCCTCAGAGAAGGTCGGAGTAGTAAATGTGTTATCGTTGTTGAACAGAATGCATATTTTCACATAATCTAGTTAAGCTGGAATGTAAATACTTAAACATAAATGGATTCCTGTAATAAACATAATAGAATTGCACATATTTTATAATTTAATTTATTTCAATGCCACACTGTTTAAATATAGACCAACTGCCATGAATTGTTGAACATCATGGCATTTAAGAAAAACATTGCACTTTGAAAATACGAATTTAGAAATATTCTGAAAAAAAAATGTTATTTCTTATCTTTCTACATCCTATTTCCTTCTTTCATTTTTATAAAAGATTTAATAATTCAGAAATATTTCCAAAAGGTAACTTCTAGTCCATTCTTCTTATTCCATTTCTGTAAAAGCAGAATAATTTAAAAGTATACTAAAAAACAACATATTTTTATCATTTTGCATTATTTCTCTTTTATTTCAATAAAATATTACGAATTTAGAACTATTCTAAAAAAATAGCTTCTTCTACATTATTATTCTTTCATTTCTATAAAAGATTTATACAGTCAAGAAATATTCCAAAGGAAAAACAACTTCTCTCATTTTCTATAATAATAGAATTGAATTCACATTGATAAAAAAAATATTCATTTGTTTCAGCTCTACTAATCAAAATTTACAGAGCGAAACAACTTTTAAATAAATTTCAAGATATCTTTGAAGAAGTTTTATGTCTCATGTAATCCCTTTCTTATATTTTTCAAAAGACTTCTTTCCTTTATGATGTATGCTTTCTTTTACTTCAAAATTCAGTATTGAATGTTATTATTTTTTTCCTACAATATTATTCTTCTTCCATATTTATATAAGATTTATTCTGACAAAAATATTCCAAAATTAAAAAAACTTCTCTTATTTTCTATAAATTATAGAATTGAATTGACTTTTATAAAAAAAATATCCATTCGTTTTAGCTCTACTAATCAAACTTACAAAGCGAAATAACTTTCAAATAAATTTCGAAATATCTTTGAACGAATTTTATGTCTCATGTAATCAGTTCCTTACATTTTTCAAAAGGCTTCTTTCCTTTATGATTTATGTTGTGTTATATTTCAAAATTCTGTATTGAATATTTTCCATTTCACTCCTATATAATTCCGAATTTCAGTCCAGTCAGATTACATAAATAAAAACAATAACAACATTTTTCTGCATATACAATAGGAGGCCGAGGCGAAAAACCTACTTTCTTTCCATTCCAAACAAGAAAGCGAGGCAACTTTATTCGGCGAACAAATGCTATTTTGATCAAAACTTGCTTCGCGGGATTTCGCCTGGGCCTAATCCGTTCTGATCCTTTTTGGCATAACAAATTCGAATCATAAGAAACGGAGATAAAACAACAACAGCAACAAAAAAATCCATTCGCCTCTCGCTCTCCAATCCAAAATGAAGGAAGAGAAACAACAGCAACAATAAGTCGGAAAGGAATTGTGAAAGAAGAGGCGCGAGAAAAAAGGGGCGCAAGAAGGGGCTTCTTTCGCCCCACCAAAGACTTGATCATCCATAGTCTTAGAGATTTCATTTTTCTTTAACCCGTTCTTGAACTTTGGATTTTTGTTTCTTTTTTGTTATTTTTCCTATCCCTAGAACAAGGGAAATGCGTTATATGTAAAACTTGTTTGTAGATCTAGTGGAAAGGTGCATTGGGTGTTTATGTGCGGGATTTAAAAAAAACCAGGTCTAAATTGAACCATTTGTATATTCTGTAATAAAAATGAATATAATTTTTATGTATTGAGGATAATACATTTTGAAATCAAATAATGATTTTGAAAATTTTTCCTGTTATGTATATAAAATAAGCAATTAAAATTTTCTGATATTAAAAATGAACTTGAATATTTGATAAAACTCAACTTGTATAATATAAGCGTGTCTGCAAGCATTATAACTGACACGTTATCATTTATGCTTTTCACAAATTTTATCTTTAATTCTTTTTTCTGAAAAATTTGTTTTAATATTGTTAAGAATATTGTTTTTCTGAGTCTGTAATATTGTGTTCCCTTTAATATTGGAAATTTCCATTGTAAGGAAGAGAGTTTTATAGATATTGTAATGATTGCTGAATGGATGCTGGGGCAATAACCCACAGCTACAGCAACAAAAACGAAATTACCGAAACTATTCGATTTTCGGCTATATTTTGATTAGGAGCGATGATACTATATCCTTCTAGAAGTTTCTTTTTCTTGTTATGGAAGTTATAAAAAACCAGAAAGATAGAGCTGAAATCAGTTCAGTAGAGTAGCGAGATGCAACCGAGTGCATTCTTGGGCAACTGATCACCAGCTCTCTACTAGCCTCGTGATATTGCGATTGTTTAATAACGATTTACTTTCTATGTGCTGTTGATTTCTGCATGTCCTGTTTTGTGTGTGGTTCGCCGATGCTTTTTTATTTGCATTTCCAGTTTTCATATAGAATAAAACACTACTATCCGTTACTAATTAAATTGGTCTTTTCAACACCTACAGGACGTAACAATATACTAAGATAACCAGTTGCATAACAGTATACAATATTTTCCGTCACAGTATATTAACTGTAATAGTTTTAATGACTGATTGCTTAAAAATATCAAAATGTACGTCTAATGCATGTTTATGATAGTTACGCTTAATTTATTAAGATGTAAATTCTAAAATCTGGATTGAATGATAATTTTAAAAATTTCTAATTTACGTTTTGGAAACAAAAATTACAGTTGGATTTATATTGATTTTATTGCAGGCTTTTAAAATATATATCAATAAACATGTAAAATTTATTTCTTAAAAAAATTATCATGAATTTCCTTTTGCAAATCTTTTTAACCACATTATAAGTAACTCAATTGTAATTTTTTTCTTCAAAGTTTTAATTTTGTCATTAATTACTTGGAATTACCATCTATTAAATCAATGCTGATTTTATAAAAAAGATCTTAGTTTGAAGCGGAAAATATTTTTTTGCAATAATTAGCATTTATTTTTGTTTTATTTACCATACACAAATAAAACTGATACTTGTAAGTTGGGAACTTGAAGAGTCTTTCAGAGAAATATTTCTTGGTATTAAATATCACTTTTACCTGAAGAAATTTTCAAACGAAACTATGACTCATTCTACAGAGAGAAAGAAATACGGCTAAAAAAACTATCTCATGTTCCGACATCCGATCTTAATAAAAACAACTGCGAAAAATTATTCCTAGATTAGAAGTACAAACATGCTTTGAACGAGGCAAACTAAATAAACCGAGCAAGTAAATTTTCACTAAACTTTGCTGAAAATCTATATTAAATTGAGTTCAGTTTTTATATGTATTCTTTACATTTAATTAAATTTATTATTTCCTATATATATATATTTTTATATTGTCCTTTGCCCTTTAAGTAAAATATTCTTGATATACTAGCATTTAAAAAACACCTTCCTTTCGAAACTGTTGACCGCATTATGAAGCTTTGAATTTCTTTAATTTAAAAACTATAAATTCAGTTTTAAGTAAATAAAATCAAATAGTTCGGTTTTAGGTGTTTTTTTTTTCATAGCAGCCACTGAAATGTTCTAAAATATTGTACATTTTAAATCTGCATGAAATTTTAGATTTAGCCTCACAATATGCATGGTTACGAAAATTTTATAAGAAATAATCCTAACGCAGTCTCTTACAAACCACACAGGACATCTCAAGAACTGGTCACAACGAATATTATGACAGATTCTAAAATCAGCTATAAAGTAACCATCACTGATGGATTATGTTAAACTCTGCCTACGAAACTTTTCATCCTCGTAGTTATGGTGCTCATCCTCTTAAAAAAGAGGAGAATCATCCCCAACATTTTTTTTATCTCTAAGTCAAAATTTTTTCTTGATTTCAAAAAGATACATCAATATGAAAAACAACCGGAATTCAATAAGAAAAGGTTTTAGAATTTGATTTTTTAAGCTTATTGTTCCAAGTAATAGAAATCACTAGATACAACACGAGAGACAACAAAATGGTTAAGTTCATAGCTAACTTACAAGGAGTAGGGTGGGAGCTACCAAGGCTGTTATGGCTGATTTTCAACCATTAAAACTAAAACAAAGTGGAGATATTACTTTTTGAAGCAATATATATAGTTTAAATATGTCTTTGAAGCGGAAGAAAATTGAAACTTCATGCTGTGGTACTCCTTATCCAAATGGATGACTGTACAAAGATAATGTATTTTCATCTAATAGGCGAGAGACTTATTTTTTAGAACTTCAAAACATCCAAGCCTTTCCTTCTCACTTTTTCAAACAGAAAATCATCTAGACGCTTTGTGGTCGTCCCCAACTCTACCCGTTCACAAAGAATGAAGCGGTGATCAATAACAACAGGACGACCAGAACGCAAAATAAAGACACGCGAGAAAAGGCGGCGAACCGTTCCGAAGAATGGACGCACCAACTTTCGGGAATCATCATCCTTGGAGAGGATGTGGTGGTAAAAAAAATCAGAAGGAGGAGGGAAAAAAAGGGAAGGAGGAAGAATAGAATAGAATGGAATGGAATACACGAGCATTGTGATCTACCCCCTCCTCAGTCCCTTAGGAACACCATGCTTTTCCATCCTCTTCCAGAAGGATCTTTGCTTTTGGCAGTGGTTTTTGAAATGGATGCGAGTGAGTTTCAAAGTTCTTCAATTATTCAACAGAGAAGAAATTGTGTCAAAATATTTTCTTGGAATGTATTGCTTAAATCGTATTGGTTAGTTGACTTGAATCCAACGGTTTGTTGAGCTATTTTCTGTACTATCCTTTTTTTTTCTTTTTTTTCAAATAGTTTCAACAGTAAAATTTTGATGAAAAATAAAATGTAAATAAAAATTTATATTGAGAAAGTCTTAAGTATTGCTGATATTTTTGTGTAGATTTCAGAGTACAGGCATTAAATGTCCTTGAACATTACCAAAAAATAGTTCAAAGCAAATATTTATTTTGATTGTAAAATACCAATTGCACAACATTTCTTCATTTATTCTTTCTCGTATACGTATATAGAGAATTATATTTATCATCAAAAAATTTGAACTCGAGATTTTGACGAATCTCCACGTTTTAGACCTCCATGAACACGATAAACATATATTTGGAAAATGACCGTCTGACTGTGACAAAAATAACTCAGAGTCGTCAGTAAGCGGATGAAATTTGCAGATTTCTCTCAAATTTTGAGTAAAATCTGTTCAAAAGAAGTTCATCTGCCGGATGATCGAATATAAATTAATACGATAATTACGAAACAAAGAGAGATAGATACATAAAATTCGATAGACAGATACAGCATTTGTAGTATGGACACTTCTCAAATTTTGAATCAAATCCAACAATAAATTGACTGTCTGTCGATCTGTACTTTCAGAAAATGTAAACTCGATAATTCAGAAACGCATTAAATTAAATATATCGAATTTGGTATGCGATTTTGTGATTACAAGTGGAGCTTTGTGTCTAATTTTTGTTTCAAGGGTTGAGAAAAATGCGTCTAAAACACAAATTCGATATCTGGATACTAGAAAGGTATTCCAAGAATTAATCGCCAAACAGTTAATCGTCAATGACACGATAGATTCTGTAAAAATATTAAATTCATGCCAAAAATTAATATTTCGTTGCTATTGTACACCAGTGCCATGTAAGACGTTCTCTGGCAAGGCAAATTTATTAGAGAATATGTGAGAAAGTTTTGGGTGGACCACTCCCGCTGAGTGCTTAAATCACTTTTTGTTGTCTAGAATTCATTACTAAATAACAAGGACATTTCTGGACGTTTTAATAACCGTATAGAAACAGAAAGCATTTTATTTGATTCTAATGGCACCACAGAAATGATTTCAGATTGATGGAATTGAAATTCGCTAACGGTTTAATAGCAAATATATATTTTTTTAAAAAGTGAAAAAATTGAGACAATAGTTTGCTGCTTAAAAGCCAAACTTCTTGAAAAATGTTTTGAAGCGAGAAAGAATCAATCAATGTATGGCAAACAAAAATCGTTTATAATTTATTTTGAGCTTATGTGGAGTCTTTACAATACACGTTAAATCGAAAAAATGATAAAAATTTATTCAGCTCAAAATTTTAAACTGTATTTTGCAACAGTAGCAATTCAGTGTCGAAATATTTAATTTAATAGTCTCTCCTATAAAATTAATGTACTATCATTTTAGAAAAAAAATAAAGCTGTGATACCATTCTAAGGTTAAAACAAGGTAAAACTGCAAAAGAGCGAGCTACTTACTTAAAGGAACTTAGAGGGCACAGATGACTAATTAAAGCTACAGGTATTCTAAATCAAAGAGATTATCTTTATAAAACACCTTTAAAATAAGAAGTAAGCATTTTCGAGTAGTCGTTTTTTTTTCTTCTTTTCATTGATGACCTGCATTTTGAGAAACTTTTCAATTAATTAATTAATCTGAAAAGTTAAGTTAATTTAATTCTTAAAAACTAAACTAAAAACTTTCGAGTCCTTCAGTCCCTTTTAAGAAAACAGTCTTCCGCAAGGGTAGTGAAAAAATCAGGTGAGAGACTGCCGGCAAAGGAGTCGTTCTTGTCAAGTGACCACGATTCGACATTCGAAGGTAATTTCAATGTATTATTAACTTCGAATATATTATTCATATATTATTAGCGAATATTAATATTATATTATTATTATTACTAAGCTAAACTAATCTTAGAACGACGTGCTTCAAAGTATTTTTTTTTTATTTTCACATTAAAAATTAAACGTTTATCAAAAATTCTTGAACCTATGGAAGCTTTCCAGAAAAATTTTGAAAGAATCGAAATTTTCATTTGATAATGAAAAAAAATATTTGTAGAAGAAGACATGCAATATTTTTATGAGAAAAAAACCCCTGTTATAATATTTAAATGAGTTTTAAATATGTAATCGTTAAAAAAATTCAGAAAATATTTTAATTACAAAATAATTTATATTTATTCTTTTCCCATATAATGATATCTTAAGCAATATATATATATAATTACTTCCTGGCAGTTCTTGAAATTAAATGCAATTTATTCTTTCCATACATTCTTTTTCTTACAAATTCTGAATTATTTGCCTTATAACAATCATATAGTTTTTAAAAAAAAATTAAACTTTGTTTTAATATTATATGCAAAAGCAACATTTTTTTTAAAATAAATGTTTCATTTTAAATAAAAGTCGTAAAAATTTATCCCAAATTCTTAGAATTAAAGTGTAGTTAAGATTACTGGAGTTATTTTGTACAAAGCAAATTCCTTAAGTCTTTAAAATTTCAAATTTCAACTTAGAATCTTCATTATTATCTATTATCTGTCATGATATAGAATATTTTCTTATGCATGAAAAAAAATATTAATCTTACACTGCATTTTCGAAGACAAAGCTATCGCAAGTCATATTTTAAATTTTGAAGTTCTGCTCTAATGTAGAAGAAAATTATGAATCAAAAAGCACGTGAAAAATATATTTCATTTCGAAAATAGTAAACGAATAGCTTATTTCAAAATTCAGCATTCCGTTCGCTTCATCTGCGACCATTTTCGATTCTGAGCGCGAGTTTGCACATTTGAACGAACGTGTCATTTTCGACTCAAATCAAAATCCGAACTTTCAATTTTTCCGAAATAAAATAAACTTCTCGTGAGATCCGATAATTTACGCACGAATATATCCTCCAAAGTGATTGAACATTTCTTTTTCAGTAGATCGGATTGTAATCTTCCGTCAGATGTATTATCTGAAGAATTCTCTTCTTTTTCTTTTTTATTGTTTTGTTCCATTCTATCGTCCATTTTAAAACTCTTTTGTTCTTCCTTCCAGTAGATGGCGCTAAAGATCACCGTGACGTCACGCTCCCGCCATTAATCTTCCTTACTGCGATTTCCAGTTACAGGCGAATAAATTCGGGAATTTTTTTGCTCATAAAACGGAGAGGGGTGCGTATATTTCCGAGATAAAAGAAGTGGAAGAGTTTATTTATATATATTTCTGCTAGACAGTCTATCCTCCATCGTCTCTTTAAATAACAGAATCTTTTCTTTCAGCCAGTTCCATGGAATACGAGGAAGAAGTTCTTATAAACTAAACCTAACAATGGATGAAGAACAAAACAAAGAATATTTTGAAATATTGTTGGGATTTAGTAAGGCCATAACAAATGATGGTACCCAAAGGGGGCCAGCCCGTTAGAAGGACAATTATTGTTTGTTTTCGTGCACGAAGTAACGTTTTATCATTTCCTGTGCCAGCAGCTAAGTTTTTATAACTCTTTGGGATTACGAATGTTTGCTTTCCTGATTTGAAGGAATCGGGAAAGACGTTAGTTGCTGTTGTTTTTGAAAAATTCGGACGTCAGTTCACTTCAATTTAGCTTTGAAATCCCTAAACAAAGGAAAGGCTTAGAAACACAGATTATTATTAGATTTTTTATTTAATAAAAAAAAAAATACGGTTTTTTTTTTTCTTTCTCTCTCTCTGCTTTGTTTTATGAAAAAAAAAACTTGTTTTACTATTTATCGTTTTTTTAAACATTTATTTGAGGCAAAATCAAGTATGTAGGATGTTTGAAAATATGTGATAAATACTATTTTATGAAAGCAGAAAATACGTTATATAATTAAGTTAGTTCTGTATTGAAAGGTTAGTTGTGTGCAAAAGGGTTTTTGTTATAAATAATGCTTATAAATATAACAAGAAATGATGAAAATGTAGGCATTTTAAAGGAGAAGCAACCAGAAACTTTATTCTCATCTTCAAACATTTTTTAAACAACAAGAAATAACTTGAAATCCATCAGAAATATTTAAAATTAATCCGATCCATGATCGTTTCAGAGAAATATCCTGCATAGATTCATTGAAGAAGTTTCATAGCAGAAAAAAAGCTGCTTGCAACACGATCTAAGGTTTCACATATTCAGGGAAAAACGAAACTTCCAAAAGAAGCCTGGCACAATTCTTCCTCGAATTTTTAAAAGATAATAAAATACCAATGTCAGACCTTTAACGTAGCGATATGTGGATATTGAGTGGTGTACGGGAACTCAAAGACCGAACTATTCAGACTTTTATATATATATTATATACCAATTCCAAATATTGATTCTCCACAATTTAATGAATGCCCGTATTTCAATCTTTCGGCGCTCGCTGCTTTCAGTTTGCCTATTTTATTTTTGCAGACACACTTCAAAAATGACTGCAACTTCATCTTTTTATTTTCTTATATAAGTTGTATAGAAGAAGTATGATAATTGTCAAAAAAATCGAACTCCAGATTTTGACGAATCTCTATGTTTTAGACCTTTTTCAGTTCTAAAGACACATTTTTGAAAAATGTCCGTCTGTCTGGCTGTTACAAAGAAACTCAAAAACCCTTTGAACTAGACGGATGAAATTTGGTATATGGCCTTCACACCAAATTTGCAGATTTCTATCCAATTTTGAGTAAAATCCGCTCGGAGGAAATTTCAATAGGTTGAGAAAACGAGTCTAAAACACAAATTCATTTTTTGGACACTATTCATTACATGCCGGGGATTAATCGCCAAATAACTCGCCAAGGATGTCACGATGGATTCAATTAAAATGGTAAATTCACGTCCAAGTTTAATATTTTATAACTATTGTACGCCAGTGCTATGCAAGGCGTTTTTTATAATAATACCTTTATTAGAGAGTGTTCGGGAAAGTTTTGGAAAGACCACTTCCGCTGGTTACTTTCTTAAATTTTTTTTATCTCTTTATTTTTTTAACTTAGATCTACTTAACTTATACAAAGTTGAATATAGGACCTTGTACAGGCTAGTGGGTCGTATTTACAATCATTTAGTTACTATTCCTTAATAGGGAAAGTAACTAAAAAATAAATTAATTGAATTAAAAGGACATCTGCACAATTTAAAATATCTGTCAGAGAAAAATGATAATACTTCCTAACTCCCCTACCATGGGGAGAGCTTACTAATATTGCACTAGATAGTAAAATGTATTATTTGGTACTATGTAAATGAGCACTCATTATGCTTGGTGAGTTTGAACAGTTTTGCCACCTAAAATTTTATTTTGAATTTGATTTAATTTCATTTTTAAGCAATTATAATTTTTTTTTTCAGAAGAGAGAAATTTTTTCTGCAATTGTTTTTGAATCATATCAAATTGACATTTCTTACAGAAGTTAATTGATTGTCATATATAATAATGGTTAACATTCTAGTGTCAAATCTGATTTCTCTTATAACAAAATTTAGTTATACCATAAATTTAAATGGAAAATCTGCTATGTCCTTCACTTGCTGGAGTTTAATAGTGTTATATTTAATGATATGCTTTATCGGCTCGATTAAAAATCAATCTTGAACTTTCTAAAAATCTGTATCATACGATGGAAAAACTGCAAATCTACAAAAAAATCTGAAGCTGGACTGAAGAATGGGCATGTATTATAAAAATAAGAATCAAAGAGATTGATTTGAGGGGTCTTCATGTTATTGCATTTCATAAAAGAGATGCCATGATTGTATTTGAATTATAACTTTGCCAACCAAAATTCGATTAGATCTTAAAGTTATTCTGAAAACAAGTACCTCTAGCTAGAGATCTCGAAACAAAAACTTTTCAAATGCAATTTCCGCAATCCGATACCAATCTAGCAACCGGGAACAACTTAAAAGCTACCAGCACAAGTCTCTTTCGATCGCATAGCTCTTTTCCATTCTAATCGGGATTTCGGGCACACAACTTGTAGCTGCTGTTGCCACTTAGATATTCCGAAGTTGTCATTACGAGCGTTACAAAAGAGGCTCAAAGGGCACGATCCGGGCCCGTGTTTATTATGCGGAAGGGGCGGCCGCCAGCATCTTCAACCATTCTCATCACGTCTTCAGCCCTGCAGATTTCCAAGGGATCAAAACAATTTCATTTTGCATGGATTGCGTTGGATTACACAGTTCCTTTTCTTTCTTTCGTTCTTTTCGCCAGCCGAAGAAACATTAAAGATAACAAATAAACTCCTGAAGAGGTATATGTGGGTCATATGCATGGATTGAAACTCTCGTTCCTGGATGTGCTGAAGTAGATTAAAGAGTAACTGAGGAAGTGTGAAAGAAACAATGTGCTGGTAGTAAGACACTGATTGCATCTATAATCTTGAAACAGTTAGAACTTATTTAGAGTGGCAGCTTAATTTTATTCATTGATAAATTATGTTTCTTCTATTAAACCTAAAATACATGACTTTTTTGTTTTTTACTAAAAAAATACATGTGTTTTGAATAGCTGCATATAATTTAAGAAAATTAATTTTTTTTAATTAGTTTAATTGTTTTGATGAAATTTTAGCAAAATAATTAAAATGTGCTAATTGGCTATATTATGAATTATCCCAGTGACGCAAATCATATTATGAAAATTCTGCAATTAAAATAAGTCCCTTTTCACCAATATACTTTTTACAAATGGAAATAAAATGTTTATTTAGCACTTTTGATGGCAGAATTACTCATACATCATGGTACTTTTCTAAGTTCCCAGTTTAAATTGAATTGTAGTTCTGCTTTTGACTTATATCGAGGTTTTCTGCAAATGTTTATCAAAATGTGTTTAAAAAACTATTCCAAACACTCATTGTAGCACTTTGAGACAGTCATGTGAAGCTTAAAATGAAAATAAAAATATGCAGCAAATGGTTACACGATGCATTGTAGGATTAACGAATCTGACAATAAATGATACAATAGAATTTGGCTTATTCGAAGCTGGTGGAACGATAATAACTATTCAATGAATTAAAAAAATCCATATGAAGAAACACTAATAACCTAAAATTTATCACAGCAAGAGAAAAATGGCTATTTTTAAGCTAAACATTTTATGTATATATTCTAATGCAAACGATTCATAAATCAAAATGTTTGCAATGTTTTTTTTTAATTTTAGATTTCGATGAATTAAAATAAATTTGGACGATATTTTAATATTATGTTATCAAGAAATTCAAAAGACCAAAGAAAAAAAATTCAAAATGATAAAGAATTCGAATTAAAAATATTTGAATTATTTAATTCCAATGTCCATGGTTTTTAATTTGCTAATTTCATTATGACATGACAGATGCTAAACCAAAAGATGTATTTCATGGTACATCATAGTACAATATTTGGGACTTCAAGTTCAAATCTTATAAAGTTCATTTTCCATCCGCCCATATTACTTCACACGTGAATTCATTTATTGCTCTCTAACATTGAAATCTCAATGATGGTAAATACGCCAAATCATCCTGCGCAAAACCATTTGCAAGAATGCAGTTTCGGAGACCAAATTGCCCTTTTCCAAAAAGAATTCTCTTTTCCATTTTTCTTTCATAACTCCTCGGTAACATTTTTAAAGGAACCCGAGGGTCACTGGAGCCGCTATCGGTGAAGTGAGGCAGTCAAATCTTTCAACTTTATTTTATTAATAGCAGCAATCACTCAAGTGACACTTCCGATTTCAATTTTTTATTCGAACCAAACTTTAAGACAGAATTCTTTTTTCTTTCTTTGCGCCCATTCTCTTCCCTACCTTCCCCCTTAGCCAATGGATTCAAAAATAAGATATTTCTATGAAACGGATAAGATTTCATGGCAGAAATTTTTCGCCCTTTTGCTTTTATCGATGTCACTGATCAAAGAAGAAAGAAAATAAGAAGGAAAGAAAAAGAAGGAAATCGAAACGATTCTTGGTCTCGCCGAAAGCTCTTTTCATCTAAGGAGAAATAATGATAGAAATAGTCTTGAAATATCAAAAATTGGTTAAGTTACTTAAAAATGTGACTTTTTCTTTTGGCTTGATTACTTTTTATAAAATCTTTCTAATTGAAATCCATTAAACGAAGCTTAACTCGAAAAGTCAGGCTGGTAAATTTTTGGAAATCATTTTGAAGCTAGTTTCATTCTTCTTTTTTTTTTTTTTTTTTTATTTCTTAATTGTGTTTTCAGTATTTCTGCAGTGATTTTTTGTCTTTATGATGTCTTATGTTGCCAAATGTAGAAATCAAATAAATAGATCTAAAATAGAAAATTATCAGTTGTGAAAAAATGATTAATGAAGGAAAATTTTACTTCTGTTATTTCTGAAACTATATATATAGCAATGGCATATGGTTAGAGAATCATTTGAATCTTTGAATTCCTCTATCGATGAAAATATAAATTTAGAATAAAGTAATATATTTAATATTTAGACAAAATTTTGGCAGGACCAGGGTTAATGCACCTTAATCACCATATTATATACATAGTCAACTCGATCTTGATTTCGATATTATGTTCAGAGCGTCGCGCAATTTTTTAAAAAATTTCTTCAATGTTATTGAATTATTTCATTTATCACCAAACAAATGTATATAATTTTAACCATCAATTGGAACAAATTTATTCTATTTCATATACATCTAGCGCATAGGCATTGCGTGTGATAGCAGGCATTCAGTACTTCCGGTAACGGAAAAAAGGTTTCAAATTTCGAATGGTATTCAAATGGCAAATTTTTCGAGGGAATTTAATAGATAATAAAATCAATACAAGGTAAAGCAGTAATGAACGGAATAAAATTTATTAATGGCATCTGCGACTGAGAAAGGGCAAAATATCGAGGATTAAGATGAGTCAGGATTGTCATCGATATCCACAATTGATGAATAAATCATCAATGTCAATACATTTTTTTTAATAAAACGCCCATTTCACAACTGTTGCCAATATTACGAAGCTTATTGCCTTAAATGTCTGCATGATTCGACTCTAGAGGCTCCGAAACTTAGGAAAGTTAAATTATGAGACTCTATTACAGTAATGCGTCGACTCACATATTACTCCATATAAAAACATTTATATATGTATTTCAAAACATCATATGCCTATACTTTTGACCCATGTGGCTTTTTCTTTTCTTTTGGTTAAAGAATTTACATAAAAAGAAGCGCTTCTTAAGTTCCGAAAAAGTGCAGTGTGCTGTGTTGAAAGTATTAAAAAATGTGACAATAGCTGTTCACATTTGCAACTTTGTATCATTAATAGGAAGAATACAGGCATTGAATTCGAGCAGTTTGTTTGGATGGAAACATCAAACAAACATTTCCTATTAGCAATCACATCCTTCCAACATTAATTACGCTCCAGAACTTTATAAACGTAATAATATAGTGACAGACTTGATTAGCAAGTTAGAAAAACCACAATGCATGCAACTTTCTTTTTACTGTCGTAATTATCACAAAATGAATAAAAGAAACTTCTTTAGCATTTATTGTAAAAAAATATTAATTCCAATAAGTAAAAATTTAAAAACTAATGGTTATTCACCGAAAATAATGGCCATACAAGTTTTTTGCTTCAATATAAAATACATCATGAGTGAATATAGATTATGAAATATTTTACAACAATTAATATTTTTATATGCCTTATTTAAAAACCAAAATTTATAAAATAAAATTTACTAAATACAGGTTGATAACCTAATTTTGAATCCTAAAATTTGCATATTTATTACATTTTCCTGAACACGAATCAGCCTAATTATAGCGATATTTTTAACTCATAAATTAGTATAGTACTATTTTATAATTAATGAATTGTGGAAGCTTCAATAAAGTAATATATAAACATTATTTATTGAATATCAAAATAATATCAGGGTAGTTTAAATTGAATTGTTCAGAGAAAGTTCTGGTCTTGAAATAACATTAAAATTATTTATTGGCGAAACCCTAAATTTTACCCTCACTGAGTGATGGGGGATTCAACTGATTCGGCACTCTTTCTTCAAACTGTCTAAAGGTCAAACATTATTTCAGGTTTTCGTTGGTCTCTAATGCAAAAACTCTTATATAACTTGTTGTGTTTTCACTTTCATGTGTGATGCGTACAAAGAGAAAATAATATAATAAAAAAAAAAATTCGAAACCAAAATTTTGACGGATCTCGAATTTTCAGACTTTCCTGAGACCGAAAAAATGCATTTTTTTGGTCTCAAGAAAGTGCTCTCATTACTCAAAAAACCTTGGAGCTAGATGGATGAAATTTGGGCTATACAAATTTGGTAGCTTCTAACAAATTTTTAATATCCATTCAAAGTAAGCTCTGTCCAGCTGTAAAAGTAACGCGATAAGTAAACACGATAAACGAAACGTAAAGTATCAGATAAATGAAATTTAGTACAAAAGCTAAGAATCTAAAACTTAAATCCACATCAAATTTGAAACCCAGTCTATTTATGGGTTGATCACCTGTCGTTCTGTGCTTTTGTATGTCCATAAAGGCGATAATTTAAAAATGTTACTATTTAAATGAATGAAATTCGTTATGTGTAGTAACGACAACTGTAGTGTGAGTCGAATTTTGGCTTTTATCAGTCGGGAAAACGGTATCCAAAATACGTATTTGAACTTTCTGGTAATTGTGCATTAACTGTAAACCCGCAATTTATTGCCAGAAATTGACTGCTATGTTCAATAAAAACGCTAGATTAAGGCCTAAGATTGATTGTTCGACAATGCCATACATTTAGTATACAAGCACTTATTTTCTTTACAGCACTATGGTAAACCCCCGGGAAAGCACCTCTAAATGAGGATGAGATGCTTAAGGTATGGTGGTTGGATCTCGCCACCCTGGGGGGTACACAAAAAGGTGGGGAATCTGGCTCCTTCCATCAATGACGGGAAGTACTTCCTTCTGTAAGGGTTGTACCGTGGCCGGTGATGGCCCTTAGGACTCAACCACAGTTCCCGCCAGTGTTGCTGCTGCAGCGGTCCAGTCATTCTGTTTTCGTTATACATGTGCCTTCGGGTGGGTCGGAGATTCACTGATATGACTTACAACACTATAAAGCACACAACTATCACGTATGGGAATCTGAAAATATAAATCTGAGCATTTACAACATTCACGGTTTTGCCCAAGTTCTAAAATCTTATGGATTAGAGAAGGAGCATAGAACCTTTATCAGAGATTATGTGGGAATGTTTGGAGGGAGGGGGGAGGATCATTCTCGCTGATAGAGTAATAGCATTATGTACACTAAAATAGATATATTGACAAAAAGTTACTTGTGAACGGATTTGGTTCAAAATTTCGTACGGATCTATAAATGCAGTGATAGGATTTCAAATATTTTGCACGTTACCTTTTTACATGTCATATTTTGTTTACACGCACACACAGACAAAATACAATTCGTTCGAAATTTCATACTAATCTGTGTTTAATGTAAGCATTCATATGGTATTTCATATATCATGCTGTCTCGTTCACAAACAGACTAAGAGATAGTCACATTTACAGAAATGCTTTTTTTAATATGAGGTAATTCGTCAAAATCTCAAAGTAAAATTTTCTAAAAAAAAAAAAAGATAATGTCTACTTTTAATATATTTCGTAAACGAAATATTAAAAAAAAAAAAAGGTACTGAGCACATAAGAAAACAAAAGGTCTGGTAGCGCTTAAAATTTAGGAAAATCTGAAAGAACGTATATTTTTAAACGGATACAAAGTAGAAAGCCATCTTATTTAACCAAATATACTTTCTTGCTTCTAAAAGTACATAAAATTAGCATAGAAGCATCACTTTCCTCTTAGTTTAAATCTTAAATCTTTTCTTTTAGTTTTGACTTCAGTTTTTAAAAAGTCTTGAAGGTATTTAAAGCTAAAGAATGTAGCACATAAATGAATATAGTTAAAGCAAAGAAACACCCCAAAGTTCACTAACTTTATACTTAATTTAAAGAATAACTCACAGCATTCTACAAAGTTACATTTATTTTCTGTTCGCCATCACGCATTAAAATATTTTTCCCATCCGTAAAGTCGCTTTTAAACCCACTTGGGAAAAATTCAGTTTTTCCCATCATTAAAAAGTAACTCTGCATTCGTGTGAACCGTAAGTCACATTTAACGACATCGAAATACCTATTTTAAGAACAGTAATGACCTGTGAAAACCGAAAAAAATCAAGAAGAGAAATTTAAATTCCTTCGGCTAGAAATTGCATTTTCTCGTGCATATTAAAATTTTTCTTCCCAATAAACTTCATTTTCCTTCGGCAGTTTTATAAAATTCTATTTAATTCCGATTTCATGTGTTCTGACATCATCCACAAAGAATTTCCCACAAACACTGAACTTCCCGTTCTTTTTTTGAATTAAAGATTTGAGTGTTTCTAAACTTGTTCGTGGCAAAGTTCATCAGTTCTTAGAGCGATTAAATATTTAAAGTTTTCTTTGATGGTCGCCGTCCTTTTACATAAGAGCTCGTCTTTTTACAAGAACCCGATCAAATTTTTAATTTCCACCGAAAGTCAAGGTTCGGAATGTTATCCGCTCCAAAAGCATATTCAACTAAAAGTTTTCTTCTTTCTTCTTCTTTTTTTTTCTTCTTTTATTATTTATTTCTTCCCATATTTCGCTTTTCTTCCCCTAATGGTTGTTCCCTAAGCGATCATTACATTCCCCACTTCATAATCTTCGCTATGGCCAGCTGTTATTCCTGACCGTAATTTCTTTAAATTAATTAATTCTTCCGTCTTCTACACCAAACACTAATGTTTCGTGTTACCTTATTTTTAAAGCCCTCTTACCTCTCCCTGCTTATACCCCCTCTTTTCCATTATTTTCAAACCGCTTTGCTTAATGCATAGTCGTTTCACACACACATATACAAAGCACAAAAAGGAAGAAAAAAAAATTTAGGTAGGAAGATGCATGAAATTAAGAACCGGAAACAAAACACCGCGTCTCAACGAAACAGAATTCCCCCTCTTTTATTTCCCAAATGCGAGGGAAAAATCGTAATAAAGCTCTTTTCTTTTAAGCTTTCTTCTCTTCTGTTGGCCTCCCTCTATTCATTTTTTTCCCTTTCTTTCTTCTGCAATTCTTTTATTCGCATCTCCAACTCTGAAAGCCCCCAAAAAAAGATCTTTTGTTGAACGTTGGACACATATTATGCTTTTAAGTGAAGCGGTCGTCCATAGGTGGCGATGTTGCGCGTCTAATGAGTTCCTTCTTCTTTTTCGTCCTGGACATTTTTTTTTATTCGTCTGCGAGGCTTGCCTGCTAGCACACTGGTTAAAAGAAGATCCAAAAACGTGATACTCAAGTAAAACATCACAAATCAGCTTTATTCGAGGATTTCTGGAGGGTTTCTTTTGGATTTCCGGTGCTGTAGTTGATGCTTTGCTTCGTTAAGATTCGAATCTAGGTATTCCTTAACTATGATAATACTATTGTTAGTTTTAAGAAATCATATGAAAGGAAGAAATGTATTGCTATTTCTAATTAAGGGGAAACCACATACATGGTATTATAGTTTTTCTAAAAAATATCGAAGTTCTTAGGATATAAGGATACGGTCGATATTTGATTTATAGTTAAATTATTTATTATATTATTACTATCCGGCTTTGAAGATCAACTAATTCGCTGCGAAAAATTGTTGCTAAACATTTCAGTCATATTTTTTCATGTCTTTTGTACTTAAGAATATTTTAATGCCTTCTTCAACCAAGTATATTCAAAATTCAATTTTTTTTTTTATAGATACGCAACTTGTACTATTTTTAGAAGTCTTGCACAGTTTTGTTCATTGTGCTATGCTCTAACATTTCATCTTTAATTTGAAAAATTTAAAACAGGAAGGATTAAACTTCAAGTAATCCAATAACTTTCTTGCTGAATCGAAGCTTGTTCATAAAATATAAAGATAATAGGTAGAAATATATATCATTCAAGTTTTGCGTATACTGTAGAATATTTTTCATAATTTGTGCAATATTTCAGAGAATTATTCAATAAGCGTTTTAAGATTCAATTAAAAATTCTGTATACTACAATGAGAAAGCAATTTTCAAACTAAACAATCGTTAATATATTTTTATACATCCAAATATATTAGAGTATGTTTCAGAAGTATTAATGAACAACATAGTAAATGACCTAACTTAAAAATTTCTTTATAGTTCTTTACTTCTGAAGTTAAGCCTCAGTTGTAAATACTACAAAATTTCATAAGTTTTATTGAAATAATGCTTTAAACAGAAATCCACTTTAAAATTTAACCGTTTTTGACGAATTTATACTCGTCATGGAAAGAGTACAACATTTTGCATTATGACGAGTTTATTCAATGATAATTATTATATTTATATAATAATTGTTTAATTAGTATATTTATAATTACTTATTAGATTTATATATGTGTGTGTGTGTGTGTGTGTGTGTGTGTGTGTGTGTGTGTATGTGTGTGTTTACGACAATTTAGATGTGCATTTTCCAAAGAGGTCGAAACAGTTAATTGGTTAATATGGAAAAAAAATATATGCCGAATATTCATTTTTGAATGGAACTAATAGAGGAAGAATACAGAATTAAAATTTCTAGTTACACTGTAAACGATTTGTTCCATTACATTCATGAAATATAAAATATACCTGGAGATAATTTAAAAAATGAATTAAAATTTGACAAAAAAAATTGTAGATAAATTGAGCAAATGTTAATAAGATAAGACATACTAGTGTCATAGAAAAGCTAATTTTTTTTATTTATTTTTTTATAATTTAAGATGATGTGAAAATTATTTTTGTTCTGTAATATTTTTAAAAATTATAATGGGGAAACTTCAAAAATATCGCTTAATTTTTAATAATTTAAAATTTCAGAACTGCTATAAGCGCAGATTTCTAGTATCTGTATCAAAGAAATATAGACCTATTTTATGAAGCGCAGCCACAGCCATTATCTTTATCAGTAGTAGAGATTAATACAGATTAAATGGGACGTAATTACTATACAGACGTCCCTCCGAAATCTCTTGTATTAATTGTAATATCTAAATATACCCCGATGAGTACGTTTAAATGTGCAATAATATGGTGCACATATAACGTCGGGACAAAAACAATTGTGACCTTGTTGAAGCATCACCATCACTTTCTACCTATTGCAGAAAGCCACCTTCTCTCAACCCTCCTCCCCATTCTTAATCCTCTAGGCATCTTTGGTAGAATCAATAGCCACTTGCAGAGGCAGATACTTTTCGGGGATCACTAAATGTGACTAAGGAATGGAAACCTATCCTTTGTCGTCTGCAGAAAACATCCCACACCCTTCTTTTCTCTTCTTTTAACCACTACTAGAAGGCTCGAGCACGGTAATTAAATTTTGATAAATCTCCCGGGAGAGTACAGCCTCGGGGAATTTTTTTTTCCTTCCACCCAGGCAGTGGGGTGAGGGGAAGGGATTGTACGTGGCAGATGGCTGAAGTGGCTCATTATCCGGATCGCTTGCAGTGGCGTTGGAAACCGAACACGTCCCGCGTCAGATGAAAGCTCTCGATAGCTGATTCAATCAGTAGTAATCAGCTTTTTAAGAAAAAGACGTATGGAACCAAAAGTTTCACGCCCTCGAAGCTCGTGATTTAATTGGATGATTAATCCTAAGTCCAGGTGATAGAGATTATTATTCCGATTTCTTGACCGCTTTATTTTAGTTAAATTTCATCTATGTACATGCTAGTTTTTCCAAATTAAAGTTGAAAACTATGATATTATTCTTCATTTTGTTCATTGGTATAATTTATACCTCTAGGTTTATCTTTTGGTGAAGTCCTTCCGGTGTGGGTTCAGAAATTAGAAAGGGGTTACGTAGAAGAATTTATTACTCTTAAGTCCACGTCTAATCCTGAGTCCGAGGGTTGGAGATGATTTATTCCAATTTCTTGACCGCTTTATCTTAGTTAAATTTCATCTATGCTATTATTTTTTTTATTTTGTTGATTGATGTAAATTATACACTAGGTTTCTTTCTTGGGTAATCTCTCAAGTGTGGGTTCAGGAATTAAAAAAGGCTTGCGCAAAAGAATTTAGTAATCTTAAGTCCACGTGTAATCACAAGTTCAAGTGTTGGAGGTTATATATTTTAATTCCTTGAATAATTTTTTGTTGTTGTTCATACGTGTTGCTGCTTATTGTTTGAAATGAAAGTTAAAAGTTATGCAGAGTTTCTTTTATTTCTTGGTACAGATTACTTTAGAAGTATATTGGTACCAATACCATTTCTGAATGGAGTATATTCAGGTATGTGTTTAATATTTAAGGAAGGTAGCTTGGAAGAAAATGGCAGTCCTAAATCCATGTGTTTATTCTAATTTGGTTTTGAGATGGATTATTCTTTTTTCTTGAGTATTCTGTGATAGTTGAATTTTAATCCATGTAGATTTGAAAGATATTTGAAAGCTTTGTAATTAATGGTACACATTTGTACATCAAATTCATTTCCAGCTGGGGCCATAGGATCTAGGTAATGTGGCATAGAAACATTCGATGGTCCTCAATCCGGGTGTTTATTCTAATTTGGTTTGGCGATGCCTTATTCTAATTTCTTTATTGCTCTGTCATAATTGAGTTTTCATGCATATAGAGCTTACTATTTGAAATTAAAGTTGAGAGCTATGAAATTTTTTTTCTTTTTTTCATTGGTACACATAATACTATTAAGTTTATTTCCAACTGGGGTTTCCTTAGGCGTGAATCCCAGATTTAAGTAATGTGGCATAAAAAATTTGATGGCCCTAAGTCCAGGTATTTGTTCTAATTTGGTTTGAAGATGGTTTATTCTAATTTCTTCAGTATTCAGTAGAGTTTTCATGCATGTAGGTGCTTACTGTTTGAAATTAAAATTAAAAGCTATGCATTTTTTTTCTTTTTTTTATTGGTGAAAATTGGGCTACCAATTTTATTTCTAAATGGGGTTTGGATGTAAGCATGGTGGCATTGAAAAAACTTATGGTCCTAAGTGCAGATGTAATTCTAAGAGGATATGTTTATTCTAATTTCTTGAGTTCTATACAATAGCTAAATATTCGAATTGAATTGATAATTTCGAACTCATATTGTTTTTTTAAATCATTTCTTTCATAAATTGGATTTTTTCCTTATTAAATTATAATTAAAATATCTTTTAATGCACATAAAATATTTGTCTGTAATAAATACTCCGATTCATTTTCACATCTTATGAGTTTTATTTTTAAGAATTTTCATAATTCTTTATAAAGAAAGAAATTTAAATAAAACTTTTGCTAAGCTAAGGCTATTTGAAACAAAGCTGACAGACTAAATAAATTGAAGATGATCAAAATAATATCATATCTCATCTTGCAAACTGACGGTTAGCCCTTTCATTCAACCCTTGAGTCAACTCCTAACCAAGTGACAGATAGTTAAAATTAGCTGCATAGCTAGAATATGATGCAATTATTCATAGCCAGCACCGTGAGAAACTCATTTTGTTAAAATGCTCCCAAGTGGGTACTTGGTTCAGGTTTAAGTGTCCATTGTCATCTAGAGAAGCATAAATAAATCGCTTGAATATGCTAAATAAAATTTGGGCGAATTCTATTTGTAGATAAGAGATAGTTACAAAGTGTATAAGCATTTTTACCGAATGATGAAGTTGAGATTAATCTCATAATTTTATCTCTTGTTTGATTTTGTGTGAAATCTTTGATTTTTTTTAAATAGAAACTTAAGTACGATTTGCAGACACAGTTAGAGATGTGTTATAAGCCATTTTCAGAATTTCTAAATAATAATGACAAATTCTACAAAAGTTGTAGAATTTGTTATTACTACTTTGGCGACTAGTTGATTCAATGAGAATAATTGTTGAGGACAATATTAATAAAAATTGTATGCATAGCTTTATCTTTATGATCCTCTTATGAAAATTGTTTTTTAGATTCAAATTTCTATCGGCATGTAATATGTATTATTACTTTTCATACGAAGTATAAAAAGGTAAAATATTGCAACGGTTTAAAAAACTCGAAATCGAGGTTTCGAGAATTTCTCTTCTTCCTCATGAGACCGTAAAACGCAGTTTTGAAATTATACCTGTCTGTCTGTGAGCATGATAACTCAAAAGCCACTTACATCTAGATGGATGAAATGTGGTATACGGTCTTTACAACAAATTTGTTGATATCTGTTAAATTGTGAACGAAATACATTTAGAGGAAATCTGCCTGTCCAGCTGTCAGGATGCAAGTTAAAATGATGACTACAAGACGAAGAGAGCTAGATGGATAAAATTTAGTACACAGATTTTAACATTTAAATTATAGATATGCATAAAATTTGGAAACACATCCGTCTGTCTTTGATAACCATGTAAACGCTAAAAGACATACCCACAGTGATTTAGATATATGAAATCTGGTACATGAATTTGTGATTGCAATTGTAGTTATATGTCAAAGATTGTTTCCATTTGGTTGGAAAAAGCTTATAAAATACATATTCAGTTTTGCAGTGCTTGAATATTAACAATGTACCAGAGATTAATCATCTAAAATCGCATACTAATAAGCTTTTCGTAACTATTGTTCGCATTATAATATACAAATGTATTTATTAGAGAGTTATTATCTATTAAGTAGTTATTATTAGTTTTGAGAGACCACTAACTCAAGTTTAGCTTAGAAGCCTTTGGATTTGCGTATTATTCGTCCTCAATAGGTGAAATTAATACAGAATTCTATTTTGAGTCGTGATATTTCATTAAAATTTAAGAAAATAATCGCATTCATCTATTCTGCTTAACTCTAACTATTTTTTACCTCTTTATTTAGATACTTAAAGATAGAGAAAACATTTTAGATACCATTTAAGGTCGAAGATTACTTTCAGACAAATGGTGTCCAAATGGTTGCAATTGAAATGATGAATATTTACATATGTAGGATGAAAATATAGTTCTAACAAAATTAAGAATAGTAAAAGTGAAAATTAAGTAAAAGTAAAGTGAAAAATGAAAACAGACACGATCATAGTATTTCCCCACTAATCTGAGAAAGTTTTCGCCATGCTTGATTAATTAAACACCAAAAAGTGATCCTTGTTGCATTATCTAATTATTAACTGCTAAGGCTACACAGCAGAGGCATTTTCATCAGGAAATACTCCGATACTGTCTACTGATGCGTTTATACGTCTATCATTTAAATTTATTTTTAAAAACTTATCAGCCTTTGAAATAATAAGAAAAGGATCTTGATAAAGTTGCTTTAACGGTTGCAATTTATTATTGTTGCTTAAGAAAACATTAGATGAACTCATGACATTATAAGCATTGGACGAAGTATTTTTACTGTTCTGATTGGCAACAATAAAGTTTGAAAAATCATATTCGGCATCTTCTTTTTAAAAAAAATCATGTATCGATATTATTGCCCAATTTTATCAATTGAAAGTGAGTGACTTTATTGTATTATTTTATTTTTGATTAACTTTTTGTGTATTGTATAACTTTATAGTATAACTATTAATGTATTTTAACTTTATAGTATAACTATTAATGTATTGTAACTTTATAGTATAACTATTAATGTATTGTAACTTTATAGTATAACTATTAATGTATTGTAACTTTATAGTATAACTATTAATGTATTGTAACTTTATAGTATAACTATTATTGTAACTTTTAACATATTATTAGGGCATTGTTTCTAATGTTGTTATGTTTAACTAAGTATTTCCAAACAATGCGTGGCTTTAATGTTTATGTGGTTTGGTAACTGTTGCTCTACTTTCGACATTTGGCTCGTTCTTCTAGGGGTCTTTGGAATTTATGTCGGTTTCCGATTTTCGGTGTCGACAAATTTCGCTTTTGTTTTTCTTCTAGGTGGAGTTGCTTTCTGGTGATGTCATTTTGTATCCTTGATTGACCTTTTGCTTGGTCGGGGTTTGTTTACCTTATCTTATCTATTACTAATGAATGAATCTATGGTATGTGCACTTAAGGGAGCAGAGTTAATTTACTCATTTTCTCACGAAATGCTACAAAAAAAAATTGAATCAGAAAAAAAGATTTTTCCTACAATTTCTAAAATATTTATCTGGAAGACTAATTATATAATCATATACCATTTCTACTTGAGTGGTGCTGTGTTGAAAATATTATGCCTTAACCTAGGAAAGGAACGAAAATGTGATTATTTGTCAGCCTAAAATATACAAATGAGTGCTTGATTGCCCTATTTTTATTTCATGTGTATAGGTATACTTGGGATCGTGAATTTTTTTTAATTCGCAGATGGAATTGCAGAATAGTTTCAAAATCGTTTGTTAAAAATAAAAAAGATTTAATCTATAACACAAGAAACAATAAATATAATTAAAGCTTAAAATATGAATATGAGATTTTTCTATTTATTTTCATGCTTAGAGACGCCAAAATTTCTTACAAGTCATTTAGAACAGCGGAATATTTTCATAATCAAAATGGAACTGTAATTGGAAAAATCTCGATTCCTGATTTAAAAAAGGGATCAAGCATATTTATCCACTCGTCTAAAAGCACAAAGGAAAGAGTATTTTATTTCCCTATTTTTTTTTCTTCCCATTTATCTGCCTATATAGAAACGTGTAATTTTTTTTGTTGGGGGGGGGGAGTGAAATAATTTTTTAGCCAAATATCGACTCAAGCGGAAAAAGTTTGTGTCCTGTTCTAGAAAATAAATAAACTGCATTTAACCTAAGCACCTAAATCACCTAACCTTTAACTACTTAAAAGCACATACAAAAAAATCATAGTTATATTTTGTTTTCATTTTTATTATTGCTTTGTTAATCTCATTTATTTGCTCCAGAAAATCTTTCATAGATGGGTTCATAAAACTTCTTCATGAAGTAATGATTGCAAAATATATAACCCTAGACCTAGAAATCATATTTGCTGGTCTAAAAGCACAAAAAAATTGTAAACACTCTAAACCCTTTTCTTCTGTTGCATTTAATCTTTCGCAACCACGGGTATTCCCTTTAATTTGCGACTAAGTCTAATACATCTGAGGTGACTCCAACCCTTACCATTAATAAACTTCCTCCAGAGCGAATTATACCAGTTACAGTATTCTAGGGCACAGAACTTTCGTGACCAGTGGTCAGAGAGTAATGGAAAAACGGGGTATTATGCATCCCACGAGACTCCATTCATAACATAACAATGAGGGGTTCATTTGTTTTATATATATGCCGGAGTGCCCGGTCGTTGTGGTTTAGGCTGATTAAATTTTGGCCCGATGGTGTTATACAGAACTCTGGGGGATTCGTTTTATTTCCTCTCCGGACTCTCCAAGGACGAATATCTGAGGGGTTTTCACTTCTTATTCCAAGTCGTGTTTCAAGTTCTGGAGAATAGGTTTCGTGTTCAAGACTTTAAACGTGGGCTTTTTGTTTTGCGTGAGGTGTGTCAGTGGTTCGCACACGTCCCAGGTTGAAGGAAATAAATTAGATAAACCTAATAAATAAGATTTATGTTGTTAGTTGTTTCCACTCCCAACCATTTTGGGAAGTATATTTAAGCAAGAATAAAGACTCAAAATGTAAATTAAATGCTGCGGGAATGGAAAAATCCGGTAGCTTGATTTATTACATATTAAACAAAAATAAGATGAATGTGAAAAAAATAAGTCATGTTTAAGGTTTGTTATTAAATATTAAAATATTTCGTGTCAGGAAACTATACATCAAAAAAAAATCTGCAAAGCTTGAATTTATAATGAGATAAGATAATCTGAGAAAAAAATTAACAGAAATTAAATAATAGAACTTTATATACAAGTAAAATTAAAAATAAACTTGTGGCGTTTCGGAATTTTTATACTCGGTAATAAAGTTTGACTGTCCGATTCATTTTATGAAGCGTTTCAGCAATAATTCAAGTTCAAATGTGAATTGAATACGTCAAGACTGGGGAAAATGTTTATTAGTCCAATTTATTTTCAATGAAATAAAAGCCGGGATGAGGGTGAAAAAATAAAGAACTCTTTCAAGGCTTTTATTGAATATTAAAATAAACACTTTATGATGGAACGCCATTAAAGCAAAAAATCATGTTATAGTTGAAATTACAGAATGAATGTGGTTTCCATATGAAATAAAAAAAGTCATCTAATCTATTTTTGTAATCTAGTTAATTCAAATTTATGCGAAGCAATCAGTAGAATTCCGATAAAAAAATTAAATCTTTGAGAGGTACGAAACTCTTTATAACTTTACTATGAGATAGATGAAAATAATAGACGAATTTCAGGAATAGTTATTTAATTATTTTCTTAGTTCCACATTTCACAAAACAAAACAAACATGAACACTAAAATACACGCCACTCACTTCTAATAATGATTCCCGAAGAAGGATCATGGAAAATATACCTTGATGTTAATAAGGTAACGCCATCTGTTGTATCAAAATAGAAGGTAGAAGAGTTATATAACCACTGTATCTTCAGGAATTCTTTAATTAAATAACATTTTAGTTCAATAATTGTTATTTTTGAAAAGGAATTAAATAACATAAATAATGATGACAAATCTTGCTTTTTTTCTATCATTTTTGGAATCAAAACGTCATATTAATTCTGCTTGCAAAATACTATTAGCAATTGTTACAATCTATTTTGGAATTTAGAAAATAGTGTTTTAGAATAGTAGATTATCCGTCTACATGAATTATGGTGATAAAGAATTTAAAGAGAAGTCTCGCAATACTTGAAAGTTTAAATCTCTAAGCAGATGAACCTTCTTTTATTTCATGTTCAGTTCAAAAGAACGTATTTAATTCTTACATGCATTTTTATATTCTAAAATTTAAGTTTTGTATTTAATCAGTGATTTGATTAAATATAAAATGAGGATAGTGGAGCCTTCGGAGAACTAAGGCTTGATTCATTTGATTTCACAAATTTTAAAAATAATTTATGTTTAGTTACGGTAAAGATAAAGTGAATATAAGAAAAAGTGTTTAATGTCATTGCAGCATGTGTACTATTATCGTAAATAAGCAATAAAAAGAATTTTCGAAAAACATACACATATGTCTTAAAAGTTATTAAAATTGGATAAAAATCGTGCTACAAAAAAAATCGGTATCATTAAAAAGATTTTTTTTAAATTTTAAAATGATGTAAAAATAGTTTTTGTGCAATAATATGCTCAGTGCTTTCTAGGAAAAACATTAACATTTCGGTTAATTTTTAGTTGAAAATTTAAAATTATGAAAACACTTTTTAGTGGGTTTTCCCATTACTATTTTTCTATTACTTAGACGTAAACAGGATCCGAGATTTGGCATATTTGGATTTCTGCACAAACATTTTGAATTATGCAAGTCGAATTACACAATTTGTAAGTAATATTCATCCTTTATTCCTTACCCTGGGGAGCATTATGGATAATTTTTATATCAAATATGTCGCATGGTGCAATTTGCAAACAATATTCATCCTCTAATTCTCTAATTCTTGTTGAGCATTATGAACAGTTTTACATTATGCATGTAGCTTAACGCAATTTACAAACAGTGTAAAGCCGCTTCTTCAATTCCAAAGAGCAAGGATTATGAAAAATATCTATTTACAAATAGATTCATCCTCTAAGTCTCTCCATGTTGAGCATTATGAGCAATATTTACACCATACATGCCATATGATGCTATTTACAATTAGTATCCATCCTCTGATTCTCTCGATGTTGAGCGTCATGGGCAATTTTTACATCATACATGTCGCATGGCGCCATTTACAAATAATGTAAAACCTCTAATTCAGTTCCGTAGAGCAAGGATTATGAAGATTTTTACACCATGCGTGTCACTTGATGCAATTTACAAATAAATTCATCCTTTAATTCTCTCCCTGTTAACCATTATGAATAATTTTCATATCACACATATCGCATAACGCAACCTTCAAACAATATTCATCCTCTAACCCTTAATTAGGGAGGTGAAATTTTAGGACTTAACTGTGGAGGTGCGGTCTACGAGAACGCATTTCATTTACACTCAAATTCAATTTTCTAATGAATGTATTAGTATGAAAAACTGCCAATATATTTTGAAGATATTTTTCTTGATATATAGATATGTTTTAGAAAGTTTTCAAAATATATTATCATTGAAAAAAGTAAATGCGTTGGAACATACATTTTCTTCTCAAATTACATGTTACAATAAATAATATTCTAGAAAAAACATATTATTTTTTACTTTTTAAATTATATTTCATTTTACAGTATATGATGGTATATAGAAGACAATATAATGTAAACTTCAACAATTGTATGAAAAATAAGAAAACTGACAATAGGTAAAATTGGCTTCTTTTTTTTATTGGCTTATGTGATTTTCATAGCACGGTTTTCTAGGGCATTTTAAACATACAGGTTAAGAACTAGTATAAAAATCAACCTATAAATTCTGTATATATATATATCTTGGTATATTAATATATTTTATAAATTTTTCAAAATACATTATCACTAGAAAAATGAATTATGTTTGAACATACATATCAGAATCAGTTGAATGCGAACTTTCATTGAAAAACTCTTCTGTACAATTATCCTTATCACTAAAATCACTTTCTGCTTCATTTAAAAGTGTCAGGAGCACTGCTTCATAATAGGATCAGTAAATTGGACGATATTTCGGGGCCCAAGTTTTAACACCCTCTGCTAAGTTTTGTTTATCACTGGGACACTAAGAGGTCTTAGAGATCGCACTCAAAGAAATAACTGAATTACTTTAAAAAGCATCCGCTGAAATCGGTTGAAAAAGTGTACGTGTATTGAAGGTCACAAAACAGGAAGCTACGGGGGTCAATCCATTCAACTGAGCTAAAAATAGAAATGGGGTGACCGAAAATCCATCGCTAGTGGTCTCACAGACCGTACGTCGCCAGTTAAGGAATAATTTTCTTCCTGCTGAGTGTTATGAACAAATTTTACATCATACATGTCGTATGAGGTAATTTACAAATAGTATCCAATAGCATCCCTCTAAACATCATCATGTTAAAAAAAAATTAGAATGCTGCTTTTATTAAATTCGCAAAAATAATATAGATCGCACCGGCAACTATTCTATATCACCTTCTATTTATCAAAACGACATCGGAAATAACTGTCCGACACGATTAGCTATATCATAAAATGCGTCTATCCTGAAACTGATTAGTTATGAGGGCTTTGTCGCTAAAGGAGCCTAGATACGGGGTTTTTAAACGACGCGAACATTCCAGCGAGAGAGAGTAACTTTTTAAAAAATCAAAGTTCCTCTTCCTTGGGCGAATTTCATGACAAGTCATTAAAGTCTTTGATATTCTTGTTAGAGTCTGTAAAGCACGTCGTTCCTGGGGCATTCGCTATCACTAACCGAAGGCATAAAAATGGAAGTCATCAACGATTAATTCGAATTTAATCACCGCTAGCGAGTACATATTAGTGCCGGGAGAAATTTGAGCGGACATAAAATACCTGAGAGCACGCCTCGACGCCAAGCTGGGAGGGATTCGTGTCTTTTTATACCGGCATTAAATATGCGCGGAGGAATTTTAGTTAAAGCGGGTATAACATAACGCTCCATTTTGAATGGGCTTGCAATGTTTTTGAATTGATTTGCCTGTATAGTACGGGGTTGTTCGGAAAGTAAAGATATTCTGTTCATTTTCATTCAAGATCCTTTATTAAGATATCCAAATAGGTCGAAAGAATTAATTTGGATAAAAGTTCACATTTTTATTGATTTATTGCAGTTTCAAAAAAAATAGATATAATATACCTTCCAGCATCCGGCTCGAAACAATGGCTCGAGACGGCTTGGTAATATTAACAAGACATTAATTAATTGGTAACATTGGTAATATTGACAAGATAATATATTACATTTTTTTAAATGTAATATATTATCGTACAAAATTATACAGCATTCTAATTTACATAATAAACAATATTCGAAATATTAAAAAATATAATATAATATAATATCACAGAATATTGTGAAAAATTCTGTGTTATCTGAGATAGGTTGAGTGCTTAAGCACGTCTTCAAAAAAAGGTAATTTCTTATTTGCCAATAATGATGATGTTTTCAAAGCAAATCCTCTTCATATTAGTCTAAATTCGTATGTATAGTCAGCTTCTATCCTCATTTTAGTATAAAGCAACTTTTATTATCATAAAAACGAGTTTATGATTTAAGTTCTTGTTATTTCTTAAAGATGCAAAGGAGAGTACAGCGTGTTAATTAAATTTTGCATAAAATGATTCAAGGGGAATCAATCAGGAATGAAACAGACAAACTTTTGTCTCACCTAAGCCAAAATCAGTGAAGGACGAATCGTGTTAGTTTATAAATTGGGCTGAACAACTCGGAGTGTAATTGTAACAATATGAGTGAGGTGGGCATATTTTTCCACTTAGAAAGTGTAATGAACTCAAAGAGAAAATATAAAAAATATTTCCATGATGATAAAGTTTGACTTCCAATCATTTTAGTAATGTGAATCTTGTATATTTTTCTAACAATACATCTATACTTATAATAAAGCTCAATGTGTGTGTGTGTGTGTGTGTGTGTGTGTGTGTGTGTGTGTGTGTGTGTGTGTGTGTGTGTGTGTGTGTTGGCTCTCTACAGGCCAGACCATTCAACCTACAGCTACCACATTTGGCACGTGTATACCTTGGAGGCCGGGAATGTGCACCTGGGGGTTATTTTTTCGAATTTTTAATTAGAATTTTATTTATTTAAAAATTAAGTGAAATTTTGGCATGTTTCTGCTATAACTTCCGAAAATATTACCGCACAAAAATGATTTTTACATCAAGTTAAAGATCAAAAATTTATCTTTTAAATGATACTACTGTTTTAATCTTAAAATTAAATTCCTATTTTTAATGAATTTTTAAATAAATATTTTAACTATGTTTTTCAATAATTTTTTTCGTCAAAAATAAAAATGAGGATTAAGCACGTTTCGCATTCAGGAGAAAAAAATAGCTTTTTTCAAAGTGTTGCCATCACATTGATTAAAGCTCTAACTGAAAATAAATTAAATCTTTTTGGAAATGAAATCTGCAAAAATATAATTTTCGTCACGTGTCTGTAGGAAATGAAACAAATATGAAATATTTTTTCTAAAAAATAAATTCAAGAAAATTTATTTTATGATCTTTTACACTCTCTATATTATTAATCCAATAAATCAGTTTTATTTTAAGGCACGTTTTGTTTAATATGAACAGGATATCCATTCAAATAATGGCCACACAGCTAATTTGTAAACCTTTAGTAAGACAAAGATCTGTTGCGACATAAATCGTAAATATTTTATTTAAAAGTAGCAAACGATTATTTTAATAATTATAAA
>JAPMOR010088716.1:0-12190 GCA_026543865.1 Argiope aurantia | reverse complement strand
AATGATTTATATCAGATTTTGATAGGTTTGATACTTTATAGGTTATTCTGTGACTACAACTGTATTTTGTGTCAAATTTTGATGCCAATCGGGTGGTAAAAAAGTGTCCAAAATATATGTTCTCGCGATAGATTCTGTAAAAAGGCTAGATTCACAGCAAAGATCTATATTTTGTAACTATTGTTACCAACGCCATGCAAAATAATCACGGCCTTACCTAAAAAGAGAACAGTTTTGTGCAGAGGAAGAAGAATAAGACCCTTTTTTAGAATATGTGAGAAAGTTTCTAAAAGATACTCTCACCGGTTTTTTACTTATTTTCTGCTTTCAACCATTTTTTTTATTATTCTTATGTTATTTATTATTTTATTCTATCGTCTTTCAGGAAGGACCTATATGTAAATGAACTGGCTGCCAGAATTTGGTTTGGTTTTTGGCCTCTTAGGATTTTCTTTGATATTTTTCTGCCAGATATGTTATCTGACGATAATCTATCTTGATCCATTTCATATCAGTTTAGGTAAGGTTAGGGACGAATATTTACAAAGGAGTGAAATTAATTGTCGAAATCGGTCAAATTTTGATGCGTGTGAACTCTGTCATTGGATTTTTTTTCTCATAGAGAATGTACAATGAAGTAGTGCTTGTGAGATTTCTATTGAAATGAAGGAGAGGGGGACAGGCGATTATTTTATAGTGTTCGCTCTGATGAATTTGTCAAAAATGCGATAAACATCTATCATTCTAATGATTAAACTATAAATTAAATTATATTCTTCTTTTGCCATCTTGGACTTTTGTAAATCAACATATAAGGACACCATGATTTAGAATTACGATGTCCCTCCAAAATATAATCCTTTCATTGCTTTCGAAATGCGACATTAATAAAGTTAAATTGGACACAAATTGCACTATGAAATAAATCAAATTTTTTCCAAAATTAAAATTTCTTTCTTTCAATATTTATAAAAAATTATTTTTGATAACAGACTAGATAATAACACAAAACAATTAATATATTTTTTAAAAATCTGAGGTTTAGCGCAGATTGAGTTCTTATGAATAGTTTCCATTTAACTTTTTTCGTGGTAAAAAGGACTTCAATGATCTCATAATTGAAAACTAAATACGAAAAATAAGTAATAGAGTTTGACACTTTAACATTTTTTTACTCCGACTGCAAGAATATCTTTTAAAAAACGATATGAAAAAAATAATTTTAATTTCATTAAATTTTTTAATTAATAATTAGAAAAATAGTATGTTTTTTAAATAATTTCCTCTTAATAGTAATCAGAGACCTTACAAATATATTTACAGCCGATATTTTAGAGATCCCATTTGGAATTCGATTCGCTTAGTAGAAAGGGCACTCTGTATTGATTTGTTTCCAAGCTTCTTTGAAACTTCAACCAGAATTTTAAACAAGAAACTACATTAACTCAAAGCTCTTCTCAAGACAACTTCAAAGCTAAGAGAGGCTCATCTGTTACATTTCTTAAACAGCACTCTTTTGCCTTTGATTACACCGAAATCTTCTCTTCCCTCGCCTCCTCACATTCCACCCACTGCCCATCCCTAATTTTCAAACGAATCCAAAAATAGCACAACTCCCGAGAAACGATAGGTTTGCAATTATTTAAAATCGTTCCCTCTTTCTGCAGACTCTGCTCAATTACCTCTCGTAACAAAGGCGCACGTATCGAATAAAATTCCACTCAATCCCCCTTCGCCCACCTCTCCAGCAGACGATCCTACTCCATTCCGGTAGAGAAAAGAATTCGAAATGGCCGCTCCATTCTTCCCTGACACAGAGCCCATATTGTTCTGAATGCAATTTAGCGTCAAATGAGTCCGTGGTCGTGATTTATAGGGTTGCCCCTGGCAACCCCAAATCAGAGCCTAGGACTGTGTTCATTCGATAACTTTTGTCAGGAGACAGATTTTAATTGGCCTCCCAGTTAATAAATGAATTTGGCTGGAAGTTCATAAATTTCCAAAACTCTTTCTCTCGCTCTTTCTCTTGGTTTTGTTTCCAGGGCTGAAATGAGGAAAGATGTACCACTAATTAAAGGCCCTTGAGGAGTATACCAGTGGTGGTTGATCTTGTTGGTAACGGAGCGAGTATTTTGTTATAAATATGTGCTTTCATATGCAAGTCGATCGTGGCAAATAATGAAGGTTTTCAAAGATATTTATCCATCTTACTTATGGGCAGTGTTACTTTAAACGTTTGCTCTTGGCGATATCGAAAATAAAGATGAGTTGATGGAATAAATAGTGATGATTTTTTTTCTACATTTTCATGATAGGCTGTTTTCATCCGTTGCCTTTTGTCAGGAAAAAGATTTTAATTGGCTTTCCAGTTGATAAATGAATTTGGCTAGTAGTTCATAAATGTCTAAAGTTCTGCATTTCTCTCTCTCTCTCTCTCTCTCTCTCTCTCTCTCTTAGTTTCATTTCCAGGACAGAAATGAGGAAATATGTTCCACTAATTAAAGGCCTTTTAGAAATATACCAGAGGTGGTTGATCTTGTTGGTAAAGGAGCGAGTATTTTATTGTTAATATGAGTTTTCATATGCAAGTCGATAGTGGCAAATAATGAAGGTTTTCAATTCCTCAAACTTATGGGCAGTATTACTAAAATGGTTGCTCTTGAAGATATCTAAAATCAAGTTATGAGTAAATGGAATAAATAGCAATAATTTTTTTTTGGCACCAAACGTTTTCATGAAATTACTGTACAAATTGACTGTGTATATACGATGCCTTTTGTTGGGGAACAAATTTTAATTGGCTTTAAATGAATTTGGCTGGAAGTTCATAAATTTCCAAAACTCTTTCTCTCGCTCTTCCTTGATTTTGTTTCCAGGGCTGAAATGGGGAAAGATGTTCCACTAATTAAAGACCCTTGAGAAATATACCAGAGATGGTTGATCTTTTTGGTAAAGAAGCAAGTATTTTATTGTTAATATGTATTTTTGCAAAGTCGATTGTGGCAAATAATGAAGCTTTTCAAATATATCTATCCATCTTACTTATGAACAGTGTTACCTAAACGTTTGCTCTTGGAGATATCGAAAATCAAGATAAAGATTGTAGATTGAAATCAATCAATAAAGATAAAGATTGAAACCAAGATAAAGATTTCAAGAAATTGTAGTACGAATGGACTGTGTACATATGATTCCCTTTGTCAGGAAAAGATTTTAATTGGATTTCAAGTCAATAAAGGAATTTGGCTAATAGTTCTTGAAGTTTTAAAATTCTTTGTATCTCTTTTATTTTGTTCCCGATGTTGAAGTGAGTAAAGGTATTTCCCTAATTATAATCCCTTGAAAAATGTACCAGAAGAGAGTATTCATGCTTGTATACAAGTCAGCATACAAGGACTTCAACTTGACTCAATTGGATTATCAAATATTTAAACTATAAAATGAAGTTATGACTTGGATTATAATTCGATATCACGATGGCGGGTAATCTTAAACTCAAATGTTCAGTGGATTCTTAGTTAATTCTGCACGATTGAAAGATGATATCATTTATAAAACAATTAAATATTCCACAAATTCCTAAAATAAAAAAATGTCTTTTAAATAGAAGGTATAGAAAATAATTAAAGGTTAAAAGAATTTGATATCATTTATAAGTAATTACAACATTTGCACATTCCAAAACAAAAGATGTTTAAATAGGCAATACAGAAAACAGTAAAAGATTAAAAGAATCTGATATCATTTATGCAGTAATTAAAAAATTTGCACATTCCCAAAACAAAATTTGTCATCAAAATAGACAGTATAGAAAGTAATTAAAGATAAAAGAAGCTGATATATTTTACTGAAGAAGAAGTTGATTCATTTATGAACTAATATTCCCAACATTTCATAACATTTGAACATACCCAAAACAAAAGTTGTGTTCAAAATAGACAGTATAGAAAAAATTTAAAGGTTAAAAAAGCTAATATCATTTATAAAGTAATTAAAGAATTTGCACATTTCCAAAACAAGTAGAATCATCTAATTGGATAATAGAGAAAACAGCCAGCGGGTTAAAAGAAACAAGAATCCTTTATTAAGCTCTTAAGAATTAGGTATTTTCTCAAGAGTTCCTCCAACAATGACGTCAATAGTCTTCGTAATCTTTAAAGGAACAAAAATAGTAATCAACTATGTTGCCAAATTCATTAAGAATTTTTTTAATACAACAAATATGGTTAAATATGCCATCCGAACTATACAAGGAAATATATTTTTTCTGTTACTCTTACTGGAGTACTCAATATTTTAAAAAATTTAAATAATGAGCTCTTTTACACTTCTAAAATAATTTCTTTTCTGAAAATTCTAATTATCTCCTTCTTTTTGTTATTAATTAGCTTTTTTCAGAAAACACCCTCGAGAATCTGTAAAAGCACTTTTCCTGCCTTTATTGTAAACTCTTCAAGGAAAACAATGATCTAGGTAAACAAAACTTGAACAATAGCATGTTGATCGAATAAAAGAAGTATGACAACGGATTTTGTTTCTAAGTGTGGACTTATTTGTATACTTTACAAAAGTAGTAAAAGAATGAAAAAAATCGAATAAATTGTTTTTATCCCTACTTTTAAATATATAGAAAATTTCTATAAAAGGAATATACATTTAAAAGTGTTGCAATATTTTTTAATTAATTCTAAAGAACTTTTTTTTTGTTTAGTGAGAGGTAGGAAAAGAAGAGTGAAGTGAAAAATGAAAATATAAAAATATTTCATTTTCTATTCTTTGTGATATTCTTGCCATTGTTTATTCAACTTATTCAGTTTATATTACTTTTGTTGTTAGCATCTTTTTTTCTGAACTAATATTTAAAAAAATACAACGTTACGCAAGGTGCCTAAATAAGTAGATTACTTTTTGCAAGGTAATTTTTTTCTATAAATGTTAAAGGAATACTTGGTTGCGCAGTTTTCTTTACCATCTAATTACATAGCATTCTATTTAAAAAAAATAGTCTTGTTTATTCAAATGAGACACTTGAGTTGTTTTCTATTCTACATCAATTTCTATAGAATTACGACGTATGTGAAAATAGGTCCGATTTAGCTTTCTAAGGTCCTTAGTGAATGAAAATCTCAAGGTCACTTTTCAAAGAAAATATTTTAATCAGTTTTTAATTTGTATGCAAGTGGTTTTAGGGTTGAAATATGGCATACTGATACAATAAGACGCTTAATTACATATCACTTACTATAAATTTGATTTCAGTATATTGCATATAAAAAATACACAAATATAATTCAAAGCAACAAATTTTAAATAGAATATTGAAAAAATAATTAATTAGGATAACATAAGGTACTTCTGTAATTTGCAATGTACAATACTTAATATACACCATGATTTTGTTTTTGATGAGGAATGAATTATATTTTAGGGACTTTTCACATATTTTTCTCCAGTTTAATTATATAAAAACATTATCATTGGTTACCTTCACTTTTCTGAAGCCTGTCTCTGAAATTCAATGTTTTTAGACAATTTTTCTCGCTACAGTTCTTTTAGGGACATTTTAACAGCTTGATTTATTTCAACCGTTTTATAATAATTATTTTCTTTTATTACAGGCAAGCAAAATTACATATTACAGAACCTGATCTTTCTTAACTATCGATATTTATCTGTAATAAAAAGCAAAATGGGATTCAGTTAAAGAAAGAAATCTCCTCTTTAACGTCCAAAATGGTAACCAGGCCTTTCAGTCTCTGTCTTCTATCATGAATTTCTCGAAAAGATAAATTCGTAAAAGTTCTGAATCCCCCCTTAATGGGCAAGCTCCGCGAAAGTGGGAGGGGGTAGACCAAGAAGGGGTCTAATAGAAGGCTAAATCCCTTTAAAAAGGAATAATTTCCTGTAAAGGGATTAAAAGGGCTGGAGGTTATGGGATTAGGTGGCTGATCCTTACGGAAGATTATTGGATAGCTATCCTGGACTATCCTGGAACAGATGGCGCGCTCTCGACGCAAAGTGGTTGAGAGGATTTTATTTATTGCATTTTTTTTTTTACTTTGCGTTTACATTACTGATAGCATCTGATAGAAGATGGTATTAAATGGCTCGCTTTTAATATATCTCAGACTCTTTGACGTACATTTAATAACATAACGGACTGTAGTGAACTTTAAGCTGATGGTTACCGTCATTTTTCATTTGTGTAGTTGGTGTTGGTTTAGATTTTATAAAATGTATCTTTCTCTCTCTCGAGTTAGCAGTTTTCAAGTGTTGTTGATCCATATCTTTAATGAAAAATAAGTAAAAATGTAATAATAAATATTAGAATTAAAATTGTATTGAAATTCGTAAAAATGAAATATTTAATTTTTAATTATCAGATGGAATGGAAAGTGGTATTTAACCCTCCAGCTCCTTATCCTGCTATTTCCATGAGTTGTTAATCAGTCCATTTTCTAATGCATCTCGCGTTTTTCGCAGTTTCGAGTATTTATTTTTTAAGATTACAAATTTCTATTACATCATATTATCATCGTGTAACATATAATATCAGTTCACTTTGTTTAAAGAATATTTTAACTTATTTGTAAACAACGCATCTAAACAGTGGCTTTTAAAAATTTTGCAGTCAGAGGTTAAAGGCATAATAGCCAGTTTCAACTTTGCTGCACCATGCGCAAAGTTAAGAGGTGAAAGAACGTGAAAACATCCTAAGTAGAAATAACAGGTGTAATGATTCATAAAATCGACTTTGTAAAAGAAATTCTCTGAGAAATCTAAAACTTAAACAAGTAAAAATGCTTTAACTGAATCTGAAAAAGGACCATACATTTAAACAAAGTTCATGAAGCACAGGTTATAATTTAAATTCGGATAAATAAACCAATATTCTAAGAACAGAGAAACATAAGCATCTTCAAATGATTTTGCTTGCAGTTTCTTGTTAAAGGCCCATTTTGTTGAGTCTTTTGACCATTTCAGTTTTTTCGATAATTTTAGCTTGTAACATCTTGTTAAATTCGCAAAATAATGCATTTCGTTTAATTTACTCTATGAATGTAATATTAAGCAAGTACGTGTTAGAAGAATAAGATTTTACGTAATATGTGAAACACGGTAATGTAAATGCAAAAACTTAGAGTGTTTGATTTTCCAACTTTAAATGAGCGAAATGACGGGATCAATTCCTGCTCACATGAAACCCGCCATGTCAGTGTTATTTAGGGGGTGTGAAGGGGTATTATAGCTTCGAAGGAAGAAATAAAGTCATAACAATCATCTTATGAATATTTTTTTAAAATCAATCATCAATTATAGAACCAAATCTTCCTTAATTTCCAAAAATTACATCAAACAACATGTAGATAGATATCATGTTCAGTTATATTTGTCCTTCTGCTGTTCTCTTCATGTGTGAAAATCGCACATAGAAAAGAAATAATTTGTAATGATAACTAATAGTACGTTCATAATTTGAATTATTGAAAATATGTATGTGATTTTTAACACATCTTTATGTGATTTTTAACACATCTATATTCAATATATGAATATTAAAAAACAATAATCAATTATAGAAGGGAATTTTCTTTAATATCAAAATATTTCATAAATTAACGTGTAGATGGAAATCATGCTCAGTTACATCTATTCTTCAATAATTATTTCTTCGTGTGTGAAAATCACACATAGAAAAAGAAAGTAATTTGCCGTGATATTTAATAGTGCTTTTATAGATTTTATTTTTAATAATATTTTTATGCATTTTAACACATCTTTGCTATTCTATATGAATATTTTAAAAAAATTCTCATCATTTACAGAATTAAATCTTCCCTAACTTAAAAAAATTACGTAAATCAAAGTGTAGATAGATATCATGCTCAGTTACATTTCTCCTTCGACATTTATTTCTTCCTGTGTAAAAAGCATACATAAAGAAAAAAATCCTTAGCAATGCTTTCAAAAATTAAATTGTTAACAATTTTTATGTGGTTTTTTTAAACATATCATTGATATTCTATTGAATAAATAAAAATTTTCTTTATGTTTATTCCAAAATGAAGTCTTAATTGTATCTTATTATCAGCAAACCAGAAGTCTTAATGATATATTTCGCTCACTTTATGCAAAACCTTAATTAATTGTGACGATTCAAAAATTCATGTAATGGTATAGCGTGAAAATTTGAAGTGTGAGCTGCAAGATCATATGATATTTTAAGTAACTGACAGTGGTACAAAATTGTTTTAAAAGTTTCAAAATAACCTCCAAGTAAAGTTTTAAAAGTAACATTAATCAAGATATGCAAATCAAATGAAATAATATCATGTTATTTGATAATTTAGCCAGTTATTATTTCAGAACGCATCAATTGTTATACAATACCTAGCTATTTTATAGCCTATACAATATTTAAAATAGAATCAAATGATATCTATTTAATAGTAATATCCAGTTATTATTTCATATCAAATCAAATTAAATCATACCCAAATGTTTGATGGTATTTATTACCAATTATGATACCAAATCAAATCAAATTAAATCATACCCAAATGTTTCATGGTATTTATTACCAGTTATGATACCAAATCAAATCAAATAATATCATAATCAGCTATTTTATTGCTTTGTCAAATCAAATGTTAACATATCGATATATTTAACAGTCTTACAAATGTATTACTTCAAATCAAATAAAATGCAATCACACGTTGTTGTTCAAATAATATCATAACCAGATATTTAATGGTTTTATAAGGCTATTATTCTAATTTATTTACTTTTAAATCGGATCTGATGGAACTAAAAACATGGTAATGCTAACAAGAAAATTTTGTTTATTATTATTATTATTATTAAAATTACAAAACAACTCACGCTTATTCTTTGGATATTAAATCAAATCTTTAATTTTCAAATTATTTTTTGTTGATAAGGACCCATAATCAAAGCGCCAAATTCTAAATTTTAGCCAAACATCTCCATATTAATTATTAAGCATTTATTTCTATATATGCCATTCTATTATAGAATTTGGGAGAATACTTCCACTAAGGCGTACATAGTTTGGTAATATGTCTAATTCCCTATGGGTCAGCCTATATACCACCATTTTATCGCATATAGAAAAAAAGGACGCAAAATGAGTAATACTTTTCAACACTTGACAAAAAAAAGGGAAGGAAAAAACTGTAAAATCGGCAATTTAAGGATTTAGATGCTTCACAAGAGCTATAAAGAAAAACTAATAGCCCACTCCGAACTGTTACAGTGCGAATGGAATCATCAGAGAGGCAAAAAATATATCCATTCCCTTCCTTGGCCCCCTGCTCTCTTTGAATATATGCGTATCCCACCTATTGACAGGGTAGATTTATAGAAGAGAAATCCCCGTAGGGAGGGATATTGGATCTACGGAGGTAGAGCGAGATCTATCAGCTTGGCCTGGGGATGAATCAGCGATAGCAAGGTGGCGGGGGTGTGGATCTCACGTAATTAGGCTGTAGGACGTTGAAAGATCGCATTCGGAACCCACAGGGGTGGGCTTAGCTGTCCCCAGCTCAGTGAGGGTGGAAAAAAATAAGTGAGCGGTGGGATAAAACGCAATCTGGACTGGAGATCGTTCCTAAATGCAGAAAAAGACCGTTCGTGTCGGACAAAAAAAAAAGGATATTTGATGTTTTTCTTTGCCGATACCTTTTTGTTATTGTTGCTACTGCCGTCACTTGCTTTTATTGCTGAAAATAAGGTATTGAATTCTACTGTCACCTTTTGGGCTAACATTGCGACAAATGAATGATATCTTTTAACGAATAGTCAACATTTTTAGTAACATTGGGGCATATGAATGATATCTTATTGAGAATAGTCAACTTTTAGAATAACATAGAGGCAAATGAATGATATCTTATGTAAAATAAAATGCATAAAACGTCTATTGGTTAATAAATCGATTAATCATCTTACCTCAGGCACCATAAGCTTTGGCATGATTCCATGTAGCTTCTTAAATTGTGTAAAGTATTCAAACATTCTTTTAAAGATGACCTCAATGCAGAAACTAGTCAGTTTTTGTAGCACAGTTCAGAAGAGGGCAAGACACATCAGACTCTAAGTTGGTAAATTAAGTGAAAGAAAAGAATACACTAGATATGAAACAGCTTCTCAAACTTTTACGTAATAATTTATTTAAATAATGATAAAATGTAAAATCATATCTACACCTAATTATTTTCCACAAATATTTTTATAGATTTTTATTTATTAATTATTCTTTCGATAAACTAAAGATAGCTTTAGCACATTGAAACTATGCTCTCCATATTAAATATTTCTTCTACAAAGAATTCGTCAAGAAATATTTTTAAAGATTATTAGAAACTTTGCAGTCTAATATTCAAATGATATTAATAATTGGATTTCACAATTTCTTTTCAAATCTGAATATTAAGTAAAAGAAAAGGATAAAATAGATTTAAAACGGTCTTTTAAATGCTCTCCTAAGAATTTTTAGTTATTTAATTGATGCATAAAATATAAAATAGCGTAAATGCTAATTTTGCAGTACCAAAAGACCCTATCTAAAAAAAATTTGTAGTGAACTATTTTTTTTTCTTTTTATAGATTAGCAAAGGATGGTTCTTGCCCTATCAAAACACATCCCAATTTATTTTATAAATAAGTAGTTATTTACAGACAAAAATATATAATTATTAAGATAGAAGGAAATAATAAACCTCAAACAAATATGACAATATAATTATTAGTTCACAGGACATGTCAATCAAATAAGAATGCTTATATAACTTATTAAATCAATAACATTATCCTTATATATTATAAATAAGTAATTAATTATACTATATTTAATAATAATTTTAATAATTCAATGAAAATTTAGTCCATATATTTTATAATTCATAGAATTTGTAATATTTACAAATTTATTTGTTTGTAAATTTGGCAAATCGGCCTGCCTATGATCCCAAGTCTGCATAGTTGAGTATCCGTTGCTGAGTTTTAACTCCGGTTTTAGGAAACCCATTAGATTTCATGAATGATTAATCGTTCCATAAAATTGATATAACACTAGAGAAAGAATACTATAAAAAATAATTAAGTTTTTCTCAAGGTCAATTGAGATAAATCAAAAATATCCTGGAATTCATTCAACATGACATTTTAGTTCTATTGATATATCCTTTCTTGCAGTAAAATGTTTTAGATGTATATGATTTAATGAATGTTTAGCAATTTCGGTTGCATTAAAGAAACAAGTTGAAAATATATTGCAATCTTCTCTCTGATCTTTAATACAAAATAAATTAGCCAAAATACAAATTCATCATTTTAGTTCCACAACTTTTATTTAATTTTTATTAAAGTAATCCTTAAAAAAATATATCGATAGAAACTATCTTAATGCAAGTATTTTCAACAAAAGCATATGATTTCATGAATGGTCACTGGCTTCATTAAAACGATATACTATTATAAAAAAGGTATCAACAAAGACATTCATGTCAAAGCTTCACGAAATGTAAAAGGTTTCAACTGCACCTGACAATCCTGAAAGAAAGAGTTGAAATTATGTTCCAAAATTTTGTCTGAAGTTTAATATGAAATACGGCTACCAAAATATGGATTTAACATTTTATTTACACTACATTTTCGAAAAATAAAATTCTGAAGAAAAAATAAAAATTACCAATGAAAACTATCTTAATGCAAGTACTTTCAACAAAAGCATATGATTTCATGAATGGTTACTGGCTTCATCAAAATGATATAATATTAAGGAAAGGATATCATCAAAAGCATTCATGTCAAGGCTTCACGAATGGTTAATGGTTTCAAATGTACCTCACAATTCAGAAAAAGCGAATTGAAAATGTATTCCAATCTTCTGTCAGAACTTTAATATGAGATAAAATGGCGAATATATGAATCCATCTTTTTAGTTCCACAACCTTTATTTAATTTTTTAAAGTAATTCAGAATAAAAGTTATCGATAGAAAATATCTCAATGCAAGTGTTTTCAACGAAAGCATATGATTCCATGAATGGTTACTGGCTTCATCAAAACGATATAACAGAAAGAATGTCATCAAAGGCATTCATGTCAAGGCTTTACGATTTGTTAACGGTTTCAACTGCATCTCATAATCCTGAAGAAACGAG
>JAPMOR010088711.1:0-22845 GCA_026543865.1 Argiope aurantia | reverse complement strand
TGAACAATTGTTCACAAAACAAAGTTTCATATTTTAACATTTAGAGAAATATTAATATGCAATAACACTTTTAAAAACACTTCAAAAAGAATACAAACAAAGAACTGTTACGTGAATTCGATAAAAATAAAACAATAAAAAATTTCTATAAGAACACAAAAGTAGGAGTTTCGGCAGAAAAGCCATCCCAGAGTGTATAATTCAAGTGACTAATAATCAATTTTCTTCAAAGTTTGCTGACAGATACAGTCAAACATAAAGTAGATTTTGTGACAATCAATGAAATACTTACATATTTGAAATGTTTTCATCGATGAAAAAATCGTTTTATGTTTAAAAAAATGTTTTTATGTTTTATGTTAAAAAATCGTTCTATTGCCATTGCAATAGGAAGAAAATATGAAGGACATTTGAAATTATTTTATTTATATTCTTTTGAATTGCCATCTGCAGTATTTAACATATAATTCCTTAAAAAATATAAAAAATTTATGATAGAAATTAGCTTTGGTTTTAAAAGAAATGTTAGATCTAAAAAGCTTATTTATTTATCACTTAGCATATAAAAAAGTTAACAAGTACTTCAATGCGAACTGCTTTTGAGTTGGAAAATTTTTACGAAAAGTTTAAATTAATTTTCTTATTCTACACTTATTCTTCCTTTTATAGTGCGAAAAAATATTTTATGTTTAAAATAAAGTTAATGTTGTGCAATAAAAAAGTAGAGAAAATTAATGATGATGGAAATCTGTTCTTACTGTCACTTCCAATTAAATGAGAGATTTATTTCTAAGAATTTTAAATTCATACTGACTGTAATGTAATAAAGAAATAATCTAAAACTAAGAAATAATTTCCACTTTTTAATTTTGTATAAAATTAGCATTCTACAATTAATGATTGTTCCCTGAATTCTAATTATTTAGCAGACAAAGAAAAAAAAAAGAGTTATAATTCTTAGAACTGAGAATAATTATGTTGTTTTAACATAAGAAAATACCTTGGCTAAACCAGATTGAAAAACCTTTCCTGGAATCAAACAAAATTTACGGTATGCAAGGATTAAAAAAAATATATATATATTAAGCTGGCAGTGAAAGATTTAACGGTAAAGATAATGTAACTGGTGGCTGCGGATTGATAAATTACAGATGAGAGCATTGTTCTGCCAATGGAAAAATAAATAAAAGCAGCAATAAAGTATATGTCAGAGGAATAAACATTTAGAAGCTGATGCATAAAATTTAGATAGATTTATTCATTCAAAAAATATGCAAACAATGCAAACGATTTTTTTCTCTTGGAGTAACCTGGTCTCGAAGCCAAGCGATTTTTCCAAACAGAAATGGAAAATTCGGTTTATTCAAAACTTGCGGATCACAATGAAAATATGAATTAAGAAAAAATATTTCTTAAGAATACGCAGTAATAAAACGGCAGGTTTTAAATCCTAGACTACTAAATTTGTTAAAAAAAATTACTTCTTAGGCAAAATGTTTGCAAACAAGCTTAAATATTTTTAAAATTAGCAGCTATTAAATGCTTTTTTTTAATAATCTAATATAATCTAAATATGTGCAACTGAAAAATAAATGTAATAACTCGTTATAAATGCAGCAGAAAATAGATTGATTTCCAAATTGTGAAATAGGCAGGTGGAGGATTAAATTAAAATGATATTTAATATGTATTTTTTCATATTTAATATCTAGATAAATAATGTGTAATTAATATATAAGCGTTAAGTAATTTTCTTAAGTAAAATTAAAATTAGATTAAATTTTTTTAAATAATTTTAGTAGCAGAGCTTTGAATAAAATATTTATGTAATGAAATTTCAAAATAATAAGTACGATTTAAATCTAGCTTTCTTGAATTTTTCAGAGAGTGATTTTTTTTTCTTTCTTGCTATTTTTATTAATTATATTATATAGCAACAAAGTTCTTCAATGAATTAAAGGCCATAGAAGATTACACCGAGAACACAAGACTTGAGCAGTATAAAACGACGCGGAAACACAATCCATTTTCATAAATTTAAGTTTTAACTTCAAAGTAACCAAACTAATTTCGAATTATAAATGATATTCAGATATTATCTGAATAACAAAGGGAACCACAGAAGAGAAATCAAGTTGTTTCCGAATTCAAGTTAAAAGCGCCAAAATTAATCTATTTTTCCTGTTTCATTAAATATTTTTAATGAAGGTCATCGAAATGATATCTAGTCCAGTAACTTTAGCACTTTTATTCGGAGAAATATTAAATCAAAATTTTTTTTCCTCTTCAATAACAATATTTAAATCATTTGAAATGATGTCTTAAAAGTCTCCGACATGCAGCTTTACGCTTGCCCATTATTTTTGAAGTAAGAATATTGTGTTATAGCAATCTGAATACAGCTTAGTAAGCGAGGATTTTTTTAACAACAGATTATGGTTAAAATTTTATAACTTTTATCACTTCAGTAAATATTCAGTATGATTTTCCTCTAGTTTGATCCCTGCAGAGAGATGGATTTTGGTTACTCTATGGGGGGAAAAGTGAAGTGAAATGATATGTTTTTACTTTTTCCTAAATGACTCAGAAAGTTAAAAGTCAAAAAAATTCAGTCAAAAGAAAAAAAAAATGGCAAACTGAAAAGTTTTAGAGTAAAAATATTGCATAAGAAAAATTCAAATCTTACTTATTTTGCACTTAAAGAATAAATACTAATTATATTTAAAATTCATTTCTTTTTCAATTCGCAAAAAAAAAAAAAAAAAAAAAAAAAGTTTTTCTCTTCTTTGAAGGACGGTGAATGCAGTTAAATAAGTGACATAAATACATATGCCACACATAGATATTTAATTACACACATACACACACACACACACACAAATGTGTATGTGTGTGTGTGTGGTGTGTGTCTGTCTGTGTGTGTTGGTCTATTAAAACCAGAGTGCTAATGTAATGTGAAAGTTGAGAGCTGATTTCCGCTATATTTAGTTGACCAATTTAGTTTGGTTTCAGTTTAGTTTAGTATGAAGTACATACCAAAATAAGTGAGTGTAGTCTGTCTAGCCAATGCTGTTATATCGATATAGAGACCCTGGTCACTAGACTATATTCAAATTGTTTATCTTTTAACCCTCCCCCTCCCCCCAAAAAATAAGTACACATGCAGTAGAATGTCTGGAACTTCTGAATCATCATTTAAAATGTCATAAATTACTTTTCTGTGAAAAACAACAACTTTGGTTTAAAATTTTTCTGCAGAAAAACTTATTTTTTGGTAGAGTTGCAGAACTAGTCACTGAAAAAGAAGAGAAAAAAAAAAAAGAGTCCTTCAACCTGCTTCTGCACTCTTTCAGTTTCATTCTCCAATTACGTTGGTTATAAATAGGTTTATCAAGCTAAGCCTGCAGTGCTCTTTGTTGTCAAGACTACGGCTGGAAGGTAACCATGACGACGGTAGCGTATGAGCCACGTTTGAAGTCCCGGAGACGAAGGCGGAGGAAACCAAAAATCGATATTCAGGTCGGAAGCAGCGTCCCGTGAAAAATGATGTTTGTGTGATTTATGGAACTGAACTTGACGGAAAGTTACCTTGACACTTTCAGATGATATTTTCGTTGCATCCGTTTTCGTCTCTAAAAAATTTGTCATGGTTTTAAAATTGGGAAATAAATGCAAAAATGAAGCCCTGATTTATGATAAATAAAAATAATTATATTTTAAAATAATTATTCGACACGTTTTAGTGAAATATGCCGAGCCAAATTGGTTTTCTTATTCCTTTTTGGCGTTGGAATATTTTAAAGACAGCATAGTCCGATGAACCCTATATAACGTCTGACCTACTCATAGGAATTATTTTAGGAGACACTTTCTTTTGAATTCTTTTTCAATTTATATGCAGATTTTGCTTTATAAGTTAAATAACTTTCGTATATATGTTTATATATACATTTTGAGTTTTACTTTGAAATATTGTTCCATCTGTTCTTGTGTATATGAACGAAGTAATTCAAAAACGCATTCAGCTAAATAAATAAAATTTTGTATGCCTTTTTTGACGCATACAAAATTTTACCGTGATTGTCGAGCTGTTACTAAATATTAAATTAAATTGATTAGAAATAAATAATCTAAACTAGATTGTCTTCATCATAATGACGAATCTAAACACAAAACATGATTAATATTTTAGTGTACGAGAAAAATGGTGATAAATCCTGTATGTTTAAATAAAATGCTTTAGAAATAATCGATGTTTTCTTTAATAGGTCGCACAACATCTTTATATGACTCTTTTAAGCTTTAATGCAGTTATAAATCTTTTCATCGAGATTTCTAAGGCTCATTTTTTTCTTTTTAAATATAAATTTTTGACTTGACTCTGGACCGAATTTGCCGAAAAACTTTCATGTAAAATATGTTAGTAAGTTACTCTCATAAGTAATACCTTTATTATCTAAGCGTAACCACTTACTAAGTAATACCATTGTCATGCCATAACTTTATTTACCTGTTATGTCTGGAGATTAAGAACCTTGAGTTAAAGAACTCAGTTACACTCCTTTCGAATCGGCAAATCGATATAGAACTATAACTGCAACAACAAAATCACATATCAAATTTCATTTATATAAGACCTAGAATTTTTTTTTTGAATTATCACATGAGAATGTAGGTACCGACAGACAGTCACTAATTCAAAATTTTATAAAAAATCTGCACTTTAAATGCTAAAACTATACGAAATTTTAGCTATCTAACTCTTTACGCTCTGTAAAGATCCTTTTCAGTTGTTCTTGGACATCAGATAAAACTCATTGGATTTTGTTCAAAATTTGATAGAAATCTTTAGATTTGGTATGTGTAAAAACCACATTCTAAATTTCATTTGGCTAGCTCAAAGCGTTGTTTGGCGTCAGACAAAGAGAAAGGGCAGACAGATTGACAAATTCCAAAAATCAGGCCGGTTTATCGGAAATCTAGAGAATGGTAAAAAAAAATCTCGACTTCGAATTTTTTAAAGATTGCAATTCTTTCTATATGTATAGTTCGAACAAGAGAAAGTAAAGAATTAAAATTCCAAAGATTTTGATATAAAAATGTTTAACGCATTTTCTCTTATTGAGAAAAGTTAAAATCCGCTTTGAACAGACAAGATAATCCTATACAGAGCAGAACGTCAGATTTACAATGATCAAAATGTCAGATTTACAATGATCAAAATGCCAATTAATTATTTGTATTTCTTAGATAATACCTACGAAAGATGTTGTAAAATTTTTATTGATTAAAAATTATTGGAAGGCTAAATATTTTTTCTCAATGACTTGGGTGAATGAAATTGAATAAAAACTATTTTTAAACCACTTTTTAACAAATTAGCTTTCTAGTAAAATCATTGAGTAATTTTTTTTTTTGCAATTATTTCTCTTATTTTAACAAATTTAAAAAAATTAATTTTGATTGCAATTGTAACATCGTTTATTTTAATTCTAACATTGATTCCAATGTAGATTTTTCATTTTTTTTGTATGCTTTACTTTCTAGTGTACGAAGTTATAGAAAGACAAAATATTGTAATAGTTAAAAAGTTCGAACTCTAGATTTTGACATATCTGCTCGTTTCAGATTTTCCGCGAATCCTAAAAACGCACTTTTGGATTTAATTCCGTCTGTAAAAGATAACAGGGGAAAAAACAACCCCTTAACTTAGAGAAATGAAATTTGTTATATGTTCTGTGCATTAAACTTATCGATTTCTATCAAATTTTGTACGAAATCGATTCTAAGTAAGTCTGTCCGTCCAGTTATCCGAATATAAATTAATACGATTAACTACAAAACGAAGAGAACTAGATAGATAAATTTTAGAATGCAGCTTCAACATCTAAAATGCAGAAACCATACAAATTTGGAACCAAATCTGTTAAGGTGTTCATCGCTTGTCGGTCTGTATTTTCACAGGCTTGTAAACGCAATAATTGGAAAACGCAATGACTTAAATATATGAAATTTGATACGTTATCTTGTGATTACAATTTAAGTTTCAATCAATCCGAAAAAGAACTATCCGAAATGCACATTCTTTTTTCTTTTCTTTTCTTCCTTTTGTCTTTTTTAGTACATTTGTAATAACCGCGTTTTAGTAATAGGTAAAGATAGCATTCTAATATGATATTTTGTAGCTACAGTTCACCAATGGCATGCAGTTAATAATACACATTTATTAGAAATGTCTGCGAGAAAGTTTCGGGTGAACCACTCCCGATCGGTTTTCAACGCAATGATATTTACAAGTGGGCGTTCTTTCTGCAAATTGGGTCATGCGTTATCCACAGAATGCAATTACTGCTGCAGTCAGTCTAAAATATTGTGATGAAAAATGTTCCAGGCTGCCGTTGTCAATGCCGCTCTTTTTATAAAATTAGTGAGTCACGCGGAAAGTCTGTATTAGGCGGCTGATCGATTTATCTATTCTTTGAGGAGGAGCCCTTCTAACGGTCTATAATTAAAGAGTCAGGGGAGGATGGAGCTCGGCAGGGCATTGAGGGAAACACACCCGGCTGTTCCAAGAGGAAAACGAATCGTATCGATCGTGGAGCGGGGACGGAATGATGACCTGCTGCTTGATTTCCGCCATTTTAGGCATATGCTACAGAAAGAAGTTCTGAATAGTGCTATGTCGTGACACTCGGGAGGACACGGCTTTGTGCCGAGGGAGGGCAGACAGATGCTACAGAAAAGGGTGCTTTTTATTTGATCATAACCTACCTCCATTGTAGACATTTTGATTATTCTTGAAAAACACAAACGAAACATTCATTGGAGGGGGGAGGATTTTAGTTTCTAGTTCGAAATATCATAGCATGATAATATTTTACGCTTGATTATATGGGTTTAATTCTCCCTATACGTAATTACACCAGCCGTTGCATTCTGTGAGTAAACTATTTTTGAATCACGCAAAAGTGCCAGCCTAGAAATATTATTATTTTAATAAAAATGATAATGAAAATTCTGTTTTAAATTTAATACCCAAAGAAAGCATTTTTTAATCATTATGTGAATAGTAATAAAAATACGAAATTAAAAGATTTGATTAAGTAATGACATTAGTTAGAATTTCATTTTTTTCACAAGCTGTGTGTAAAAATTAGTTAAAATGAAAGAAAAAAATACTACTATAAGAATTACTTTTACTGAAAATTTAACTTATTTAAAATTTTAGTTTTGGTTCTTTTGTGTGTGTGTGTGTGTAAATGAAATTATTGAAGGTAAAACGTTAACATTTCCATTTATGTTTTATTAAATAACTAGCCGCCTTTGGCGACCAGCCGGTTCGCCAGTATTACCGCTCGCTTCAATTTTCAATTAAATATTTTAAGTAACTTGTCTCTTAAAGGATTCTCAAACAAAATATTTTTAATCTTCAAATTTTGATAGCCATACCAAACTTATACTGTTTAGATAGTTTCGTTCAATTTACTATATAAATTTTGCTAATTTGTTGTCATTTCCGGCAAAACTTCAACTTTAATTTAAAATGTAAATGATGAAATTGCAATTAATATTAAGATATTTTTTAATAAAACCAAGCGTTTTATTTTATTTATCATCTTTATTGTTATTAATTAATTATTATTATTATTGAATGTGAGTATTGCAAACAGAATCGCTCGGTATTTAAGTCTTATGTTAACTACAAAATATTTTTCATCATTTATGTAATATTTCAAACAATAATTCAACAAAAATTTCTGAGATTCAGCATAAAATTCAGTTTTTAGTTTTGCTTTCAAAAGGATTGAAATGAAATCAATAATAATATTTTGTTCCGGCCTATAAATATATTTCAAAAATTATGAAGTCTAAATTTAATGCAGTAAGGTATCATATTCTGAGAAATATTCTGGACACACCAAATTTTAAATAAATGAATGAATGTTTCTATTTTCCACGATCAACTAAGACTTATTTATGAAGTTTTGAATGTTAAAAATTTAGAAAAACTCAACATTTACATAATCTTACGCCAAATAATCTTGAGAAACCTGTGCGCTGATTGGCGTATTTTCTTTGAAGCGATCGATGAAAAATCTAAAATTATCCTTTTTTTATTGATTAGTGATATTCAAAATTTCATAAATCAGTCAATTTAAGTGACTGGAAATTAACTCTTAAAAGTCAGTGATTTAGTTGATTGGAAATTAACTCTATGACCACCATAAAATCTGTGCTTTCTCTTGTGGTGTATGTATTCTCCTTAATATCCGCTCGAATAAAACATCACATACAAAAGTACTACATAGAACAAACACATCAAAAGTAAACATAACATTTCAATAGTTGCCAAAAACAAAAGAGAGAAAAATGCAATTAATAAGCAGACGATATTTAGAAAAGTACAGATATTTAGATTGGAAAATGAAATTATCTGAAATTAAAAACACGCGCAGACGATATTTACAAAAGTAAAAGTATTCAAAACTGAAAAGGAAAATATATGAGTTATTCCATCAATAAATGCCATAAGTTTGTTTATATCTTCATTATTTTATGAGTCATTAAATATCAAAATGGGTTCGGGACTAAATAAACACCATGTATAGAGAGTGTAAAAGATCATAAAATAATTTTTCTTGAATTTATTATTTAGAAAAAATAATATTTCATATTTGTTTCCTTTCCTACAGTCACGTGCCGAAAATTATAATTTTGCAGATTTCATTTCCAAAAAGATTTAATTTATTTTCCGTTAGAGCTTTAATCAATGTGATGGCAACACTTTGAAAAAAGCTATTTTTTACCCATGAATGCGAAACGTGCTTAATCTTAATTTTTATTTTTTACGAAAAAAATTATTGAAAAACATAGTTAAAATATTTATTTAGAAATTCATTAAAAATAGAGATTTAATTTTAAGATTAAAACATTAGTATCATTTAAAGGATAAATTTTTGATCTTTAACTTCATGTAAAAATCTTTTTTGTGCGGTAATATTTTCGGAAGTTATAGCAGAAACTCACCAAAATTTCGCTTAATTTTTAAATAAATAAAATTCTAATTAAAAGTTATAAAAAATAACCCCCAGGTGCACATTCCCGGCCTCCAAGGTATACACGTGCCAAATTTGGTAGCTGTAGGTTGAATGGTCTGGCCTGTAGAGCGCCAACACACACACACACACACATTGAGCTTTATTATAAGTATAGATATAGATATATCTAATTAAAGTAAAAAATGTTCGTTTAGTTAACGTCAGGAGTCAGTGAGTGCCTACTTCACAACTAGTAATTATCAAATTTGGTAATAGCATTCTGTGTTCAAATAAATTTTTAGTCGTACAGTTTATCGAAAATAGGTCAGTTTGAAAGCATCGGCATATTAAAACTAAATTTTTAGAAAAACTACAAAATAGCCGGTTGAATTTTTGTATTAAATTTATTTTACCTTTTCACTTTACTAGCGGTGAATACAGAGATAGTTTGCGGCCCGATGCAGTGCACATTACGAGGTCCTTTTTTAAACAAATGAATCGATTTCATTTCGCATTTCAGAGCGTGTCGTTGATTCATTTTAGATTAATTATTTGCATTTTATTAATTTGAATATTTTAAATGAAATGAAATTTTAACTAAGCTTTTAATTGCCCAGCTTGCGGTCCTGCTCTCAGTGTAGCAGTCCAGAGAGTATATGTGATACACTGAAACTAGACTAATTCGAAAGTGATAAAACCATAGTAAAAATTCGTTTTTTTTTTTTTTTCCAAAATGTTTGAATTTAGAAAAAAAAAAGGAATTTAAAATAAACTGACCTAAAATAATGACAAATTTTTAACTTAAAAAAAGGAAGTAAAAATCTAATTTTAATAGTTAAATAAATAATATATAATTAATAAAAAATAAGTAATTTTATTAGATGGTGTTTTAATAACTATAGATGTAGTTAAAACTTTTTATTAATTTATTATGTAAGACTTTTCAAAAATAATTAGGAAATTTAAGAAACAAATTAAAGAATACTGAAAATAACAATCAGCGTTTCTAATATGATCAACATTTTTTGTTTAATAGTAATAAATCCATGTATTGTTTCCTGGATCGAACACATTGTTTCGCTAGGTAGCCCTCAATGAATTAATAGCCTTAAAAAAACATTCACATACAATTTTTGAATAGGCAAAGTGCAGAAGTATTTAATTAACGAAAACAATTCAAAAATGAAAAAAAAAAAAAATCTCTGTTTAACTTAGAAATATCTGAAAAACCGTGCATCTCTCGGTAGTTTTTTTTTTTTTTTGGTAAAATCATGTTTTTTAGGTAGAAAATATTTAAATACGAATAACATATTGATGACATATGAATATTTTTCAATCTTATCTATATATGAACTGGTCATTTAAATAAAAAAAATAACACGAATGTACTTATCTTAACGTATCATTCGAAACAATGTGCTATATTACAGTACTCATTTTGCAGTTTATCTATCATTCCTTATATTTTTCAACTTGCACTCAGTTTTACCATTGTGAAACCGGGTCAGGGATGGTAGTATATTACATTGGCAGCATGAGAGCAGGCAGAAAAGGCTCTCATAGTTCATTAATAAAATGTATTTTTTTTTGGTATAAAAATATCGTTTTTTTTTTGGTATAAAAATATCGATGACCGTTGTTTTATGAACAGTGCGTTTCGAGAAATACCCCGCTGCAAATTTCAGATTTTCATCGACATCCTTTGAACAGCTGCCCGATATGCAGAGGAAAATGGACAGGAAAACATTCTAAATTTTATTCTTCCCCTCGGACCATACGTTACCCGGCAACCCAGAGAAGAAGGGGAGGGAGGAAAGACTTCTTTATCGATCGTCATTTCTACTTTCTGGTAAACAACCCTCGCGATTCATTGGAATCGGTTCAGTAAAATATCCGTTCGAATATGACTGCTCGAATTGAGCAGTCTTTAATGAACGATTTGTTTTGAGAAATGTAGATCGGGTTTTGGCAAATGAAAATATTTCTTGGAATCCACTGAAGCATTGCGAGTTTTAATTAGTTAGTTTAATTTTGTAATATTTTGAATTATACCTTCGTTAAATTCCGAATACTATTGCGAAAGAATGGAGCAGAAACAATAGAATGGGAGATTTTCTGGAAATGAATTCCTGCTAAGATGCTTTTTTTTTTTTCCTTTCTTCTTCTTTCCATGTAGGAGGAAAGGAAAGAGGAGTTATTATAATTGTGAAAAGTCCGACGTGGAGAGTTTTTGAAATATTCTCACTGTAGACATCTCTTGAGATAGTAAAAGATATCCTTGGAGTTTTGTCAGCCTTGCTTTTGACTTTTGTCAGCTTTTGAACATCATAACTCGAAACCAATACTAGGTATGGTGAATGTAAACAAAAATATTGGATTTCTGTCAGGTTTAAGACAAATTTCGTCATCAAGAAATCTGTACGCCTGCGTGTCTGTATGTAAGTGAAACCAATATCATAAAGACATGGTGTGAGCAATCTGTCTTCTCAATAATTCGTCTGCTTGCTTATCTATTTCTAAATGTTTATAATTAAAAAGCACAACGAGCTTGATAAATGAAAGTTGGTACGGAGATTTTGCATGTAACGATTATACTTTTTTTATGTATATAACGATAACTGTATAACGATTTTATAGTATTGATATTAACTGTCACATTATCACTTAGAATTTATATTAATGAATGAAAAATCAGTTAAAAATAAAGAAGTAATATCCAACTTGTGTTTGTCATGTATCAACTGAGATGTAATGCTTTTTTCCTTCTTTCTTTTTTTTCAGCTACTTGCATGTAGAATTTTATTTTAATTTTATTTCGCATTCTTACCTTCCGTTTGGAACTCCCCTTCTTCCTAACTCCTCATTCTCTGGCTTCTAGAAAAACTGAAGTAATTTCAGAAATAACGTGCTGCTACAGTGATCATCAGCACTAGCGATAAAACATCCACATCCTCCTGCACCTCTTTCTCACTTTTTTATTGTTTTCTCTGCATTTTTTAATGTGTATTTTTCCTATTTTTACACCATTGTCCTTGTCATCCTTTGTAAAAATTCGTGATCCGAAGAAAATTATAAAAATTAAAGTAAAAACTTGATTTGAATTTAAAGTTCTTACCAAGTACTGAAAAATACATTTACCTTCTCAAAATGAATAATCCTTACTTATCACTTTTTGAAATTCTATTAATAAGTTATAATAAGTAATTAATAGTAAAAATGCATTTTTTTATTTATGTATTTTTTGAGTCACCTGAATAATATATACTTCAATCTCAATATAACAGTAAAATTTTATTAATTCTTAAAAATAAAATGAAATTATAGCATTATTACAGTAGCTTTCTTTTTTAATCATAATGGTTCATGAAAACAATTTAATTAATTATGTTTCTCTGGATAGTTTGGAAAAAACAATTCAGTCTGCGCAAACTGTTCAACATCAGCATCGTTTGGAACAAAAACATTACAAGAATGAACTGCATCTGAACGAATGATGCCAACTTGTAGAGTAAAAAAAAAAAAAAAAAAAAAAAAAAAAATAAGAAAAAAAAAAAAAAGAAAAAAAAAAAGAAAAAAGAAAAGAAAAAAAAAAAAAAAAAAAAAACCGAAAATAATAAGCATTAAAGCAGACGATAATTGAACTTAACAGAAAATAAATTGGATTTCAGATGTAAAAGGAAGGAAGTAAATATCAAAAAAAATGAATCAAAAATCGGAAATTAACCCGTGTGTTTTATTAAATTATATATGAGAAAATAAAAATATCTTTTCGGATTCCATCTGGCATTTAAGTGTTCATTTTAAACTGAAAATATTTAAACCTATAAGTGCCTCATTTTAAAATGGAAATTCTTCTATCGATTATCAACGTTTTTTGATAATCGATTGAATAATGACATAATAATATTTAACACAATAACATTTTGATAGTTACCTGTTGAAAATTTATGAATTTAATTTTCTTTAATAGGCGTTAATATTTGAAAAATTAATAGCTGTCAATTATAATAATATTGACAATATCAATATTTATCATTTTCATAAATAAATATGGAAACAAATTTCATAAAACAGGGAAAAATTTTTTATTCCTTATCAAAAACTTATTCCTCTTCGAAAAAGAATCCTGATCTTCTGTTGTTTTCATCGTCAAAAATGCTGGAACGTTAAGCTCCGAATTCCTCCCAAACCGAAGAACGAGTTCACGTGAACCGATTACAAAACGATATATCGATTCTGTTCATCTGCATTTTAGGGTCTCCTTAGACTTGGGAGGACGCACTTCTGAGATGCAGCGTCAGACTTTCTCTGTGCTAAATATCAGATTTTCACTGAACTACAAAAAATTGTAAGCTGCTGTTTCTTCGAATTCCTTGATTATAATTTGCTGATGAATGAGCTGCTGACCGTCGTTGTGAAGTCTGCTTTCGCCAATTGAGATTACTACTTCGCTTTCCGTTGTTCGACTCATCCAGCTAATGGCGGATCTCGATTCATCTAGAAGCTGTGTGCGTTCTATTCGCGGGCGACAAAGATCTGACATTGTATCATGGAGCAAACTGACAAATAACTGTTTATTTTTTTCGGAAGGGAATTTTTCCCGAAGTTATAATTGACTGTTTATTTTATGCTTTGAAAAGGATATTTCTTTTCATGCTCGATGTGACAATCTAGCCAGTAGTAATAGAATTCTATCGCAACTAGAATATTACGAAATAATATTGCTGTTGGTTTCCTCAAATGAAAATGAGATTTCTTCGGAATTAAATGACGAACTGTGACTGTATTTCATTTAAACAATTATTTTATCATCAGTGCTTTTCGGGAACTTCATGAACTATTTATTTTATTTCTTTTTATATCAAATTTTGGTTTTTAAATTTGCACTGCAATACTGAGAAAATTGTGCATACGATCATACCGGAACTCTTTATTTCTAAATCGAAATTATTGAACACTTTTGTCTTAGTGCTTAAAAAAGTATTTGAATTGCACCAAAGTTAATACTTTCTTCAAATCAGAATTACAAAGAAACTGTATTTGTTGTGAGTCAGAACATTTAAACACTCAAACTGAATTGGAAAATTATCCCTAAATCAAATAACTTGAATCAGTGCTTTTATTAAGAACTTTTTCATCTATATTAGAATTCTTTTTTTCCTTCATCAAAACTGTAGCTTGAATTTCGTGAGTGAAAAACCAGGAGAAAAAGGATCTGAAAAGTGAAAATTCAATTACATAACAATGTAACTTTATTTTTTCTGACGATAATATATCATTTTTCATTCCAAAATAGAATTATGTGCACAATTCCATTACATGTCTTTAAGTTCTGTGGAAGAAGGTCAATATTGGGTGTTTTGACCACCTCCATTTAAGTGATTTGGATACTATGTTTCTGTTGGCTCTATTTTTTATTCTGAAACCTTTTTAAACAAATTTAAATTGTATACTTCATCTTATTGCTCATCAAAATTTCTCTATATTTTCTCTAATACATCATACTTGATGTGACTTCATTCTGGCATTTTTTTTCTTCTTAAATGATGGTTAATTTGACCGTCAATGTATTGCTCAAGAAATAATGATAAAATAGTAAAACAGTGTTGGAGTGCGTTGGAGGCCCAAGGTTAAAAACACCTATATTGTGTTGATTATAATATAATTGGTCTGATAATGTAGGTGTGTGTGAAAAAAAATCAGTGGACTCATTGAATGTTGAAGTCAGGGACATAATTATGGTAAACATTTGCTGCATTATTGTTGATATTGTTTCAGAAAGACGCTCATAAAATTATAATTAATTTTATAATTTATGGCAACAACTTTGAATCGTTTGTAGAAAGTTGTGCCACAGGTAGTAAAGAGTTAAGGAACTGAAAGCACTGGCACATCATCGCGTAACTAAATAAATGCCTTACAAATGTTTCTACGAAATTCTTATTTAAGTTCATGATGACTAGAGAACTGATATCCTGGATGTGACTGTTTGAATTTCTCCATATTTGAACTTAGAAAGAGGAATTAGCACGTTAATATTTTGTCTTTGTGCGTTCACCAAGATCTCATATTTTTACTCCACTTACTTTCTCCAATAATCACATGACTCTTGTTTGCTTTTGTGCGTAGGTATAAAAAAATATTCTCCTATCTTTGCGTTACTTACTCCCTCCTATCATCGCATATGATTCTTGTTTTTTTGGGGGGGGAGAGGCTTTGATATAAAAAAATTCTCCTATCTTTACGTTACTTACTCCCTCCAATGATCATATATGACTTGTTTGTTTTGGGGCTTTTTGTATTAAAAAAAATTAGTTTTTAACATTAGAAAAACCTCGGTTTTTCTTTCGGCTCATTCGACACAATACTAACCCTTTTTGCCCTTTACTAACAAATGAAATGCAGATACCAAATTACGTACAGAAGGAAATTTGAAAAATCCCCTGTTTCTTCTGGCTCTAGTGAATGGTTAATAGAGATTTGCATCATCGTCATTGAACAATTTTTCTCTTTTGCATTTCATTTTCTCTGTTGATAATTTTACAAATTTGTATTTTTTTAAAGTTTCAAATTCCCCCTGAGTGATTCAGAGTATTCAACTTTTAAGAGATGTGATTTTTTTTAAGTCTGTTTAATTCAATATTATAAAAAGAAATTTTTTGAAGCGGTTTGAGAGGACTAATCAGTTTGCAAAATAGAGTGGAACGAACAGCTGGCAGGCGAACATGTTATTTGTAGCATGCAAAAGGAGTAGCAGTTACAGTTATAAAAACTGATACTGTTATATTTGCATATTTAGTTGTCGTAATGGATAGATAAAATTGGAATTTTATTTGTATAATTTGATAAAATGCACTTTAGTTTTAATTGTTTTTGTAAATGTAAATCAGTTCCGTTCATCATCGTTAAGATTATTTATCCGATTTTTAAAAAACTTTAGTTTTATAATCCATTTTGTTCCATTGTTAAGAAAGTTGCCTGTATTATTTTTTGCTCATATCTAAACGAGAAAAAAATTTTTGCTCGCGTCTATATTATTTTTTGCTTGTGTCCCTCGGCATGTCTTTTAGGGTAGTGGTACTGAAATTATTTTAAAGCTTACTTTTTCATTTGGAATCTTGTTTATCATTTTGCCAAATGTTTCACACAGATTAAATTATTGTTTACTATCAAAATTAAGATATTTTAATAGTAGTTGTAAATAACATTAAATTTAATAAATTTCTCGAGAGTTTCTATTTTTCGTACCTCAATAAAATGTCTAAAATTGCCTATTCGCCAGGGTACAAAATGCGATTCTGGATCAATACGGCAGTAAATGGTTAAACATATCCATATCGCATTTCAACTTATTTAACTGTTGCACTGAACTGTTTGTTACAGCTGAACTTTAATAAGCAGATCAAAACATATATCATGACAGTTTATCCTTTTCGAAATCATGATGATTTTATATGATTCCATCGTAATCAGGCCCTTGAGAAGAATTTTTTTTGAAAATCTTTTTAAAAATTCAAATGTCTGCCTTCTTTGGCAGTTATGAAATTTATAATTCTGCATGTATCCCGTTTTTCTTTATCTGCTTTTTTTTTTTTTTTTTTAACATTTTCCGATTACACGCTGTTTCTAAAATGTATGGAAATGCAACGATGGCTTTTCATGCTTAGAATTTTTCTGATGGCTTCTACAGAAGATATAATTTTTCTATTTGCTAATTCTCGATTCTATTTTTTATAAAAAGGTAATATAAGACAGCAACATACTTACATTTTATATATTAATTTCATTCACAAAATGACGCATTTCTTTATCCCATTATTATATTTTTAGCAGTACTTAACAATATGAAAAACACTTTCTTCAAAACGTCGTGCATGATCCATATCGTTGATATTTGTCAGCTGATTGCTGCTATTATTTGAAACTGCAAAGGGTTAAAATCCTGTTACTTTCGAATGTCTTAAGAGCAACCAAATTTTTGTTTTGCGTTCTTTAAATGCACTCCCCAACTGCATTAAAAATCGAGTTAAATTCTTCCATTCTTTAAAAGAATATCATGAAAATCTTTTCAGATATTAAATATGTCTCACCTTTGGTTATTCTTGAATATCTTTGACATTCTGAAGAATTTGACCATTGATTTTTAATTACTTGTGAATTTGAACCATTAATCATTAATAACATTATGTAAATTTTAACCATTAATCTCCAATGACATTATGTAAATTTTAATCATTGATCTACAAAGACATGATGCAAATTTCAACCATTCATCTTTAATGACATTCTGAAAACTTCGACCATTTATCTTCAAAAATGTAAAAAAAAAAAAAAAAAAATGTCATAAAGTATAGATAATTGGCTTGAAGTAAATTTTTACTTACTACGACAGCTTACAATACCCTCGCTGGTAGCAGTGATTATGCGATCGGGGTTTTTTGTACGTTTTTGCTAAACATTAGCTGAAATCATTTGATTACTAGTATCTCTAGCATTATAGCTGGGAGATTATGAATCATCAATAGACTAGAATGTTTCGAGGTCTCCTTAAACGCATCAAATGATTGTAATAAATATATATGTAATCCATTCTCATATAAATCGGTGTTTTAAATGAGGATTTATCGTGATAATGTAGGAAATTAACAAAATTTTCTCGTGATACCATTGGAGAGCAGTCCCAACCAGCTAATTGAAATCTCTTCCATCAAGTGTCAATACTGTGCCAGGTAAAGGAAAATTCCGGTGGCCTGTCAGCACATCTTTGGTAAGACGTCTTTTTCAAATGTAAATAAAGTAAGCAAACCGGCACAGCAAAAATGGTAGTTACAAAAAAAAAAAATGAGAATTATTTATCCTTTAGATTAAGTTTTTTTTAGCTAGATTAGAGAGTAAATATTGAATCTAAGGGAAGAAAAAGATGACGGTGTCTGCTTATTCTGTTTGAATGGGGTCGTGTAATGAGACCAGAAGTCGATGCATCTTTTCTATGCAATATGGCATAAACATTTGAAAGGGGTCTTTTCGTTTAAACGTTTGACGGCAGAACTAATCATTAAGTTGCAGCCCCTGGAAATACTAAGATATAGCTTGCACTTGAACGAATTATGTGTATTTTATTTAAATACTGATGTACTTTGTGGCGATTTATTAACAAATATCTGAGAGGTCAATTTCTTTGGCTTATTTATTATTATTTTTTCTTGTCTTGGAAATTCTCTTCTGAGGGGGTTCTGCATCTTTTTCTCAGGATTAGAAATTGTATTAACATATATAATAATGATATATTTTGAATCTGTTCATTTTCATGAAACTCATTTTTCTGTGTAATTCATGCATGTCTTATTCGCAATTCATGTAAGTCGGTTATAATATTACAGATTTTCCTGTTCATTATTCTGCGTCTACTTCTTTGCCACAGGTTTAGAGATTGTGTGAGCCTATATCATAATAATATATTCTGAAACTGTTCCTTTTCATGAAACTCATATTCCGCCTTCTATAGATTTGCTCAGTACTTTTTAAAAACCCTGACTGGGAAATATGATTACATACTAGCCGTAGAAATATAATTAGCACTTATATGCATTATTTCAGGCTACATTAGAGTATATATTAGCTCTAAGGAAATAAAGAAGGCGATAGTAGCAAGAAAATTCAGTTTCAATGATGATGCATTTTGCTTTCTAATGTTTCAGAATTACTTGTCCGCTATGGACGCGTGATATCAGCAATGGTTGCATGGAATTGCTATCGCAAGATGTACTCAGGTTCTAACCACACTCTTGAAAGATTTTTGTGTAATTTTATTAAATATTGTCGTTTGTGGTCATTTATTCACAATTATCTGTGAGGTATATTTGTGCGGTATTATTAATTTTTTCCTCACTTGTAAAATCTCTACTGGGAGGAATCTGATTTTTTGGGTTTAGAGATTTGCTCAATCGATAAAGTGAGCAACATTCCTGACAAATTTCAATAATACGCAAGAAGCACTTTTTTCTCAACGCAGATGAACGTGAAATTAAATATTAGTTGTAGTTCGGAATGGCATGAAGAGAAGAATCTATTACATTTCGACGAATATATATTTTTTAATCAACAGCTCTCCGATTCAAAAACTTGTGAAACCGAAAACTCCCTCATGATATAAATAAGTTATTCTTCAAAGAAGTCTTGACATGCTCATTTGTATGGCATATTTGTAAATGTGTACATATTGCATAAAATCCAGTTTTAATATGATTTGAACTTTTCGCTTTAATTTTTCTAGAGGAAGTGTCGGACCATATGTGGGTTTCATATCTACAGTTTTCGGTACCTCAAAGCATTTTCTTTAAATATTTCTAAAAAATTATTTCGTTCCATTTTAGAGAATTTTCCACTGCACTCAGATTAGCAGAAGAAATTTAGCACAAGTTCGATATTTGATCCAACTACGTCAAACATGTGATAGCAACTGATACTGATAACTAAAAAATAATGGTGGTATAAGTGTTTAAAAATACATTTACTTTTGTCAAAATGAAAACATCATCAAAAACGAAACCTTCGAAAATGATCGAAGGTTTCGACATCTACTCAAACACAGAGAGAAATTCAACCACATGTCGAAATCAGTATTCCAGTATCCAGTCAAATAAAAAATTACTTCGGAGGCTGGAATAAACTTAAATAAGCTTGAAGCAGATAGTAAACGTATCCAATCACGTGCCTTAAAATTGAATAAAGAGGGGAAATCAAGATACTCTAATTATATAAATCTAATTCCATCTTCTGCTTAATAATCTGAGGAAAATAATATCTTGAATCGAATGTCCGTAATATTTTTAAAGTAAAGATTGTAAAAATGTCACACTACTTTGGAAAAAAAAGTTTAGAATATAAATCATTCTCTTAGAGATTCACTTTCATAAAATAAGAGTACTAATTACGATTATTGAATGCGATTGTCTAATTTTGTAAAGCAAAGGGTGTTGTTACTGAACTTGGTTTTGTATTAAATCATTATAATAAAAGAATAATTTATACAGAATCTGTTCCTTTTCATGAAACTATTTTTTTCTACCTTTCCAGGCATCATACGCCAAAAGGTGTAAGGACAGCTTATAAATAAATCTTTAAACAGGAAATAATCTTAAGAATAAAATAAAATTGGAAAGTTGGGAAAATCAGTGTTCACGAAATAATATAAAACACTTGGAAATATATAATAAAGCTTTTGAACGAGAATTCAAGTGAAGTAAATATTGAGATACTATATAATATTGAAGGAAAATATTCAGATTTCGTTTTGCTGCTCTAAATACAATTTTTGAACATTGTTACAATTAATATATATATATTTTTTAAATTTATCAATCTGCGGAGGTTTATTAATGAATGTGTTTTCATATTAATAAAAGTCATAATATATTCCCATTCTGTACATTTTCATGAAACATCCTTGTTGCATCAAGGAAGCCGTAGTTATGCAAATCCTGCGCAACTTTTAACAACCGAACATGTCAGTAAATTCTTTGAAATTGTTGGGTTTGAACTTCGTACTCTGGACAGTTGTTATTGTCATAGGGCATTCAAATCTGGATATCCAACGATGCATCAAGTCGAGAGCAGATAACTCCGCAGTTGTGTGGGGCGTTGGAATCGCTTCTGGATATCTAGTTAATCTGTCAATGTTGTTAATATAAAATTAATTTCCATTAGAAGGAGGTTGTCTACTCTCGCAACCGAAAGGTGTTGATTAGTAAACTTGGTTTTATATTAGATCATTCTAATATAAGAATAATTTATACAGAATTTGCTCTTTTTCATGAAACTGTCTCAAAAACCGTTCGATTGAGTACCTCATGCAGTATTATAAAAATATCGATTGAGTACCTCATGCAAGTATTATAAAAAATATATTTTGAATCTGTTCATTTTCATGAAACTCATTTTTCTGTGTAATTCATGCATGTCTTATTCGCAATTCATGTAAGTCGGTTATAATATTACAGATTTTCCTGTTCATTATTCTGCGTCTACTTCTTTGCCACAGGTTTAGAGATTGTGTGAGCCTATATCATAATAATATATTCTGAAACTGTTCCTTTTCATGAAACTCATATTCCGCCTTCTATAGATTTGCTCAGTACTTTTTAAAAAACCTGACTGGGAAATATGATTACATACTAGCCGTAGAAATATAATTAGCTCTTATATGCATTATTTCAGGCTACATTAGAGTATATATTAGCTCTAAGGAAATACTCGTTCCATTACTCGTATTATCCCCCTGTTCAAGTGGGAAGAAGTTTCAACATACAAAAACATCTCGGTTAATATTTTCGGCTATGACTTAAATGCGAGCACTTCCGATCGCCTCTCCCATATATGTTTACATATTTAATGAAATTTTTCTCTGGAACTTAGTAGAATAATCATTTGGAACAACATATATTACGAAAAGAGATTTTTTTTGTCTACCAGTATAGAAGTATTGTAGCATAATTATGCATTTAAATGCTCCTACCACTTTTTCAAGGATTTCAATTCCTATTTTTACTGAATGAAAAGCTCCTCTAGAAGTGCACTAGTATAGGTGCCTGCGGTGGGTTCAGTTATAACCCTCCTTCGTGGTAAACAAAAAAGAAACGGCTGTATAATATTTATGGTATTATTTATTTCCTTATACAAACTCGGACAAATTTATTTTCATTTTTAAAATTTCTCACACACACACACAGAACACATTTCTGCAACAAAGTATTTTTTCATTCCTGCCATTTTTTAAAGAAATTAATCTATAAGTGCAGAGCAAAAAATATATAAAAAAAGAAACAAAATTATATTTATAGAACAACTAAGCTTTGGGAAAGAAATGTTAAAACAGGCGCGAAAATTTATTTTCTCAGTATCCAACTGGAATAATAACATGCATATGCATAAAGTTGTAAATGACCTCAAAATAAAAATAAAAATGCAAAGGCCTTTGAAATCATACATACTTTATTATAATTATTGTTTTTCGTTCAAAACACAGGTCACCATATGCTCTTGAAGATACTCAAGAGAAAGTCTGTTAGCTGAAAATAGAACTACAATGTGCAAGACTTTTCTGCTGATACCCAAATCTTTTCTATATTTGCGATAAAACATATTTGTTCGAATAAGTGCTTCCTATATAAATGGTAATAGAAGATGTGTAAATGTGTTCTTTATGTGTTATATGTTTCTCTTTGGTGATTTATTCAGAATTTTCTGAGAGGTCAATTTCTTTGGCCCATTTTTATCTTTTCTTGTCTTGGGAGTTCTGTACTGCAGGATGTCTGCTTCCTTTTCTCATTATTAGACATTTTATGTTTAATTAGAGTATCTGAGCTTTGGTCTTTATTAGAAATGATAGATATTTTAAAATCATGTTAGCTTGGTGGGTTCCAAAAGTGAATTGATTTGAAAGGTTTCTCATTTAACATGATAATAATATATTGTGAAACTGTTTCTTTTCATGAAACTCTGTCATGGTATTTTGAGAGAGGTATGGTATTTCTGTTAGAGCTAGAGTATATACTTCCTCTAAGGAGATAAATCAGGGGGTAGAAACTACATATTCTTTTTGAATAAGACTTATAATTGTTCTACAAATCGATGCATTTTTCCTTTGAATCTTTGCAAAAAATGTGCTGTCTCAAGAAGCGTCAATCTTGGAGACATTTGGAGTCATATATTCACAATTATATTAGAGATAAAATCCTTTTCCCTTTTTATGGTTTTTACGTCTTGAAAATTCTCGATTGCGATAGCTGTGCCCTTTTTCTCATGTTTA
>JAPMOR010088699.1:73669-132856 GCA_026543865.1 Argiope aurantia | reverse complement strand
AATAGCTTGCTTTCTTTACCTGAAATATTTGAGCCTATACTTTTACCAGCGCCATTCTGATAATACGTGCTTTGTTTCCTTTGCAATCAATATCAAAGAAATTTTTTTAGTTTCGTTTTTATTAATTTCATGTTCATTCTGTAAATTGTATTACTCTTTATACACAGTGTACATAGGCTGATGCAATCAAGTCAGGTAATGACAATGACAAAAGTATCAAACATAGAGTACTATCATGTACGATACTGGAAGTTTTAGAGAATTTAATTAAATTGAAATTGTGGCAGAATATTTAGAATTTTACTTTTAAAAACCTTAAAAAAGATAGAAAAAAAGAGGAATAATCATATAAAAATAACAAGGATTTAATATTGAAATTATTTTAATAATTTTTCATTATTTTTTGATGGAACGTTGCTGAAATTCTAATAAACAAATTCATAAATTAATTTTTTCATTTGATTATACAGTTATTGTATTTCTTATCTTTTAACATCTCTTAGCCTGTTTTTGGTCATCTGTCAAGAATCCTAGTTCATAAAAATCTCTTACTAATTAGAATATTTGTTAAATATCTTTTGAATACCTTTCACCCAGATTAAAAAATATCTGGGAGTAGTTATTATCAATTTAACCAATTTTTTAGCTGAAGAATGAACAAGTGATTTTACAAACACGGCCATTTTTAGACTGGCACTTTTCTCTAATACTATATCAACAATCGATAATTTGAAATAAATTTCTGAACCATGAAATAATTTTCTTATTTTGCTCTTCAAAATATATCTTAATATAATCAAAAAATAATTTCCATCAGTTTTTATTAATGATTATTTTAAAAATTAATATTAAAACATGAATTATTACAACAGAATTTACAAAAACTAATGAATTCTAGATACATTATCAAGTTATTCATGATACTGTTTTTATTTTTTTATTAATAATGCATTAAATAAATATTTTCAAATAAATCAATATTCTACTTGGATTTTTAAAATATATCTTAACACAACTATAAGCTTTAATTCAGCTAACAACTTTTCTGATAATAATATTACATTACTAAAGTATGAGTTATTATGATGACGAAATCTGCAAATATAAATGATTAACAGGATTTTGTTTTTGATAGTTTTCACCTATTACTAACACTATGTCAAAGTAATATTTTCGAATAAATAATGTACAAATAATTCAATGAATAATTCAGTTCACATTCAGATTTCATGCAAAATAAAGGATTGTGACGTATAAAATGAGACAGACGTTTGAATAAGCTTTAGAAATATTAAAAATTTACATCATTCTCAACCAATAATGTATCATCCAAGTGCATGTTGTTTGATGTACATTATGAAAACTACAACGAACTGATAAATGGTGAAATGAATGCCATATTTCCCCAAATTATTCTATAGAATATAACTTTTTAAATCTGTATATGCAATATGAATTCTGTCAGTAAAAGTTGATATACACAAACGAATAATTATTCTTCAGAGATAAAGACAAATTATTTACAATGAATTCATCGAAGGACCATTTTATAGTTGCAGCAATAGGGCACTAAAGCAAAAGATAAGCTCCTATTGGAGTAGACAATGTATATCGTTTTCATTAAACAGAAGCTGTAGTTTATTGTTCTATGCTGTAGTGAGTGTTGCGAATGAAATAAGTTTGCATTGTTTCGATAATTGTTCAAGTAATGTTTGATCAGGTAATTTACGAATTCACTCAAACATGATTCCAAAAGTTGCTTGCTATAGATTGTTGTCAATAAATAACATGAATACAATGAATTGTTAGTGGCTGCATATTCAGCGGAATTTTCGAGAAAAATTCCAACGGAATCTTTATGTGGAATTTTTAAAACTTTGAAATCCGTTTTGACACATCTTTTGTGCGAACATAAGTCTTCGATATCTATTGTTCTATGTGCTTTTTAGTCGAATCCCGATTCTTTGTAACAAATATTTGAACTGAAATCGCACTATTTAGGGGTTGTGATCATGCACAAATATGCATCTATCCAGGCAGGCATAACTGAAATCCGTAGCAGATGCATTATTTCCCATGAAATTAAAAAGACAATTCTGAGTGTATTGTTGTCAATAATCTGTTCTAATCGGAATTATAGTTAGTTGTAACCTTAACAATGACGCTTATAATAATTTTAGTCTTTATAGAAATATTTTAAAATATATCTACATGTAGAATATAATATCTAAATTCAAACATTTTCAATATCTCGCATAATTATGTTTAGACTTAACTATTACTCTGGTAAGAGGAAAATATTTCTTTATTATCCACAAATGTCTAAAAATTTTAAAATTTATCAGGGAGATATTATTCAGATAAAATTAAACTATTGATTTAATTTATGGTAATATTCTATTCAAAGTGAACAAACTTTTATATTAATATTTCCATGCGAAAATGACATTACATAAATGCATTTCAAAGAAAAAATAAATAATAATTTTAAAAAATTAAAAATAAAATTTGTATGATGACGAATTTTAAAGAATTTTAAATTATTTAAATAGAATTCCTCACCATGTTTCTTATGTAAAAAATATTGATTTATACTATTAAATATCATATTCTCTTAAATTTTTATAAACATAAAAATTTGTACAAATGGCGAATTTTAAGACTTGTAAAATATTTAAATAGAATTCCTTACCTTGTTTCTTACATAAAAAAATACTGTTGTAAACTATTAAATATCATATTCCCTCAGTCATTTTTTTTATTTCAACTGTCAGTATTCACGCAATACGATTGATAATTTTCATCGCACACAGGCAAATGAATTTTTCAAGCAGACGATATTTTTATATTTAATGTTGAAAATTTATTTTATTCCAAAGCTAAATATATCTGACTGAAAAAATAATTATTATTGTTGAGAATACTTTGAAAGCCAAAATATTTTCTGGAATTAAATAAAATCGTCATAAAGATAACTACTTAAATGTTATTCGACTTTTATAAGTTAATTTCATGCCCTGTTTAAATATGAATGGCAACATCATTTCTTTGTAAAAAGAATTCCAAACTGTCACAATTTCTGTACTAATAAAATCGAGCCATTTTAAAATTTTGCTTTTGATTAAAATTGGAATTTCATGCCTTATTTCATGTGCACAGCAAAAGAATCTTAAAAACACCGGTTTAACAACATCCGTTGGTAAGTCCCCTTTTTATTATTATTATTATTTTGCAAAGAGAAAAGCATGATTATCTATATCTTTCTATTATATAAAAGCATGATTAATATATGCTTGTTATCTATAGCCATTGAGTTCTGTAATATATCCGAACACATGGTCAGAAAATATTAGATGTTAAATATTACAATTTTTGATTTACAAATATTCCCCATATTAATTAATATAGTTTTTCAAATTTTTCAATTATCAATATAATACACATTTTTCTGGAATTTTATTTAATACTTTACATTTAAATGTCATGTATATTTATTCATAACAAAAAGCTCAAGAACATTTTGTTAAATGTTTTGTTATTATTTTTAAAATTTTTTAATTTATTAAAAATATTGTCATGATTGTTATCAATATAGATAATATTGTAATTTAAAAAAATGTGATGAAATTTATGCCAAGAATATTATCACAACAAACACACATTTTAAATGCTTATTAGAAAAATAGAATTTTCAACTCCGGTTCAAATTACAAATTTATCTTGAAAGGTAATTTATAAGAATTAAATTTAACAACCATGAATAAAAATATCTATAAGGCAAAATTATAGAAAGAACTTTGATATTTCGAATATCAAAGTCCGAAAAGATATTTTTGAATATTTCGAAGACATATCATATAAATGCTTGCAACATAATTGAACAAATACAGAATGCATGACATAATAGTATTCATAAATGGTGCAAAATATAAAAAAAAAAAAAAAAAAAGAAAAAGAAAATATTAAGGCCCAATATTTTGTATATATATTTAAAGAAAAAGATGAAATTTGATTTTACTAGATATGTGCAGAAATATTGGTTGCATTAAACCAACTAATCCTGAATGAGATATTGCATTCAAGTAAAGGAACAATACATAGACACAAAATAAAGAATTAAGTAAATTATACAAAAAAAAAGAAGGGAAAAAAATCGTTATGCGGTAAATTTAATTGAAAATGAACAAATAATTTCTAAACCATCAGAGATAGGCCTGTTCTACAAAAAAATAGTTTAAAATGATGTTAAATATTACATTTTTTGCTGTTTGAAAGTATACATTTGTTGCCCAGAAATAATAATGTCTGATATTTTAGAAAATCTTCACGTTCTGTTAATAATATCTTGTATAATATTCTTCTACCATTAGATTTTTAAACAAAAATAAGTTCCACGTATCTGGGACTAAACTTGACCCAGTTATGATGCTTCGAACGTAGCTAATTTAGATCATTTTAATGGTTTTCTCGAGAAAACACCAATCAATGACAAATGCGTACTTAAACTCAAATTTTCATAACTCGGTAAATTTTAATCACAGAATTTTTTTTTTTGCTTAAAATGTTAATGTCTCAAGGAATTATTTTTTCTAAATATGTCCAATATAATAAAGATATAGTCTAAAATTTTAGACTTCGTTATTTGTTGGCAAAATGTTTATTAATTCAAGCAATATAAAGCATAATTCATTATTACATGTAAAGTATTCTTGTAAAGTATTCATGTAAAGTATTCATGCAAATTATAAAGTTGGGAATTACTGACTCTGGAACCAATTTGCCAATTCGCTGCCAAATTGCTGATTATTTAAATTTTTGGTAATGTGAATGCTTGATTGATTTTCATTGGGCTGTTCTTTTGATAATTTTACACTCTATATGCGCGATTTTGAAATAATTGTTTCAGTTTCAAGATAGAATTTTTTAATTAAAAAATGATTAAGTGAGAAAGGGGAAAGACTCTTTTTCTGTGTTTGTATTTTACCCATTTTTTAAATTAAGTTGGATACTTTCGGTTTTCAGTTTAACTTTTGAATTAATTTTGATTGTGCTATGGTTACAATTACAAAATAATAATCTTTAAATTTGTATAAATAAAATTTTAGGCATTTTAATGTCTCCTAGACCTTTTTCTTAAAAATAAGTCGAATTAGATTGCGATGCTGGATTAAAATATTACATTATTACAGTTGTGTACACAAAATAGCGAAGACAAGCTATTGATTTGATCGCATTTACAATCTTCTTTATTTACAATATTTAATATCGCTGAGGAAACATCTTGAATTTTTTTTATCATTTGTAGTTTATGATACTAATATATTATTAAATTTAATGCCTGTTAAAAAATGTAAGAAATTGTACATGATTGGAAGTACTATGTCTGCGTTATTTTAGTTTTTTAGCAAAATTCTATTAAACAATGGGTTTTAAAGTAAACTGTCCATGATATGTTAGCAACTAAAAACCTTTTATCCATCAATATTTCATTTACTGCAGTAGGCTTTAATTTAGTTACGAAAAAGGGGTGCTCAACGAAAAGAAAAGAAATGTAATGATAATGTTTTATTGTATGTATTAATGTTATTGATGTTTTCTTTTGAGTTCCATTCAAATTCAACCAATACAAAATTATGTTTTGAATCATAATCCTTCATTATCATTTATTTATGTTTCATCAGTTATTACTCTTTCATGCTATAGATCATAATATAGAACTCATTTTCTTGTTTTTAGCGTTTAAAGACACACTAGATTTTTTTTGTTAACTAGCCGCCTTTGGTGACCAGCCGGTTCGCCAGTATTACCGCTCGCTACAATTTTCAATTAAATATTTTAAGTAACTGGTCTCTTAATAGATTCTCAAACAAAAAATTTTTAATCTTCAAATTTTGATAGTCATACCAAACTTATACTGTTGTTTAGATCGTTTCGTTCAATTTTTTAATATATATATTTTGCTAATTTGTTGTCATTTCCGGTAAAACTTCAACTTTAATTTAAAGTGGAAATGATGAAATTACAATTAATATAAAGATATTTTTTTATAAAACCAAGCGTTTTATTTTATTTATCAACTTTATTGTTATTTATTTATTATTATTATTATTAACTTGGTATTTATGTCTTATGTGAACTACAAAATATTTTTCATAATTTATGTAATATCTCAAAGAATAATTCAACAGAAATTTCTCAGATTCATCATAAAATTCAGTTTTTAGTTTTGCTTTCAAAAGGATTGAAATGAAATCAATAATAATGTTTGTTTGCCTATAAATATATTTAAAAAATTATGAAATCTAAATTTAATGCAGTAAGGTATCATATTCTGGACACACCAAATTTTAAATAAATGAATGAATGTTTCTATTTTCCACGATCAACTAAGACTTATTTATGAAGTTTTGAATGTTAAAAATTTAGAAAAACTCAACATTTTCATAATCTTAGGCCAATTAATCTTGAGAAACCTGCGCGCTGATTGGCGTATTTTCTTTGAAAAGATCGATGGAAAATCTAAAATTATCCTTTTTTCATTGAATAGTGATATTCAAATTTTCATAAATCAGTCAGTTTAAGTGATTGATTTAGTTGTTTGGAAATGAACTCTTTTTATTTAAAATACTAGTGTTTCAAGAACATTTTGTTATTCGTGATTTCCACAGCAGAAGCTTTATGTAAAATCAAAAATTCGTTATTTATTAGAGCATTTATTGAATCAAGTTACATAAAATATAATCATTTTCCATTTAGACCATTTTAGCAGATCTGTGTCTTACTAAAGGTTTACAAATTAGCTGCGTGGACCTGATTTGAATGGATATCCTGTTCATATTAAACAAAACTTGCCTTAAAATAAAACTGATTTATTGGATTAATAATATTAATAATATAGAGAGTGTAAAAAAAGATCATAAAATAATTTTTCTTGAATTTATTTTTTAGGAAAAATAATATTTCTTATTTGTTTCATTTCCTACAGACACGTGCCGCAAATTATATTTTTGCAGTTTTCATTTCCGAAATGATTTAATTTATTTTTAATTGGAGCTTTAATCAATGTGATGGCAACACTTAGAAAAAAAGCTATTTTTTCCCAGGCATGCGAAACGTGCTCGTGCAGCTTAAATTTTATCTTTATTTTCTACGAAAAAAATTGTTGAAAAATATAGTTAAAATATTTATTTAAAAATTCATTTAATTTTAAGGTTAAAACATAAGTATCATTTAAAAGATAACTTTTTGATCTTTAACTTCATGTAAAAATCTTTTTTGTGCGGTAATATTTTCGGAAGTTATAGCAGAAAACGCCAAAATTTCGCTTAATTTTTAAATAAATAAAATTTTAATTAAAAATTCGAAAAAATAACCCCCGGTGCACATTCCCGACCTCCAAGGTATACACGTGCCAAATTTGGTAGCTGTAGGTGAAACGTTTCTGGCCTGTAGAGCGCCAACACACACACACATTGAGCTTTATTATAAGTATTGATTATATATCATACCTTATTAGGTATGATATATAAGATTATATATCATACCTAATTACCTAATAATATACCATACAATTTGTTTTGATTTACAAGAGATTGAACCAATTTCCTAATATAAAAAATAATTTGTAATTTTTTTAAATTTTATATTTTGCTAATAAAACATCTTTATATCAGCGTTGAAAGTAAAATTTTATTTAAAACAAGTGATAAGGTTTCATCGCTGTGTTCTAAGCCCTCTAATGATGAATAGCCTTCATTTTCATAATGACTTTAACCTTTCGAAGTCGAAACAGACTATTTCTTGAAGTTTTATAATTCTAATTCGAAAAACATTCTTTTTTTTCCCCAAAGATTTTTCAATCAAAGATTCATCTTTTTAATTCCTTTCGTTACCTTTTCAGCAATAGTTTTCTTTCGGCAACCCGAGTAATTAAAGTTGCATCTTCATCTTCTTATAGCAGGATGATTCTTCCTTCATTAACAATAATTAAGAAAATAATTTTTTGTCGCTTCTTCCAATATTCTTCTTTTTGGTCTTTCTTACCCCTTTTTGTGTCTCCTCTAAGCTCTGAAGTAATAACAGAAGGATTTGAAAGTATTTTCTCCTATAATCCCTCTTACTTTTCTTGCTCCCATCTTTACATTGCAGCAAGGGACAGATGCAGTTTTATGCGTATACTTTTTTTTTCTTACTGCCATCATTCGATGGCAATGTTTTAATATTTAATGGAAAAAGACCTATCATCGAAAAGGACCATAAATAATTAATAACACGAGTATTATTTTGCAAATCCCACCTAAATCCTCACCCGATTTGGCGTCCGTTCTTTCAAAAAGACTCCGCATTCGTTCTTTTACTTCTAATTTTCGCCAGAAGTTGCGATATTTTTTCGATGTTTTTGGTTATTGAGGGTGATTGAGACCATTTTTCTGTACTTTGTTAACATGATTAGTTTTTTGCAAGTATTTACGGAAGGTAGTAATTTTTTGAATGGGGCTTTGTAGAGTTGGGCGTGCAATTTATCGGCTTTGCTAAAAACGTAACTATTTTTTTACGCGTATGTAGTTTTCTTTAATCAAGGATGCGATTTTAATAAGAAATCTAAGAAATAATTTTTATGGTCTTATCCCAGTATTATTAGGTCTTAGTAAGAAAATTAAAATTAGTAAAAATGGGAGGCTAATTCTATCCAAGATGGGCTTCAAGATTTTTTTTTAATTTTTCAGAACCTTTGATTACCTATTCTTTTTGTTATCATAGGTATAATTATTCTTCATTTTTCTTTTCCATTAATTCCTTTTCACTAACTTCTATTAGTGTTCGATTAAATGTTTTTTTCAATTGAATTTTTTTACCCAGATTTCAATCGAATGTAATTGTGTATTTAGTAACCATTTATGATGCACAGATTTTGAAACAGAGTTATTTTTATTATAAAGTACAGAAAAAAAAAGGAAATATATTTTCAAATTACTTTTTGCATTGTGAGAAGTTTCTTGAACAGTTTCTAAGAGTAAATCAGTTTTGCATAAAAAACTTAGATGCATTTTAAAATAGTGAATAAAAAAAATCTACAAAATAGTAATTAATCCATAACTTAATACTGGCCCATAAATGCGTACAATTATGAAATAGTCTACAAGAAAGAAATAAGATATATTTAATTCTTTATATAACTTCTGTAAGAGCGGAAATTTTGCAGCCTTGATAGTAGTATGGAAAAACTTTATTTTCTCTTCTAGCAAGTACAGAGAAAATTTTACAAACGTCGAAAAATTGGAAATCGAGATCTTGAGAATCTCCACGTCTCAGAACTCAGAGCTCGAAAAATGTACATTTTTGATGGATTATGTCTCTCTTTCCATTTATTTGTGAACACGATAATTCAAAAACTCAACGAGTAAGACAAATGAAATTTGGCATAAGAGACTGACAACTAAATTTGCTTATTCTTATCAAATTTTTAACATAATGCACTCAGTCTAGATTGTCGATTTCTAGAAAATTCAATAATCCCAAAATGAAAAAAAAAAAAAAAAAAAACCACCTTCGTAAATAAAATTTATACATAGCTTTTTTCTACCTAGATGGATAGATTTTTAACATCACCATTAGAACTACTAAATTGTTGACTATCTGTCAATCTGTACTTTCGCATTAAAATAAATGCAATAATTCATAAACGCAATGACTTAAATCAATGAAATTCGATATGTTATGTGGTGACTGGGACTGTTCTGTGTCGAATTTTGATTTCTTTTAATCGGCAAAAAGGCATTCAAAATACATATTAGCACAATAGATTCATAAAAGTATTAGATTCAGACAAAAGATCTACATTTTGTAACTATTGTTCACTAATATCATGCGAAACTTTTCCGATTTTATCAAGGTTATGCTGGGGGGAGGGGAAATAAGGCCTTAATTTTAGAGTATGCTAGACAGTTTTGGGTGCACTACTTTCCCTGGTTTTATTTAAAAATGTATTCTTACAAAGAATCTATATATTCCATACACTTTCAACATTTTTTTTCATGTACCATACTGAATTCAAAAATCAAATTTTTATGATTTGCTTTTTTTTGCTACATTTGTAATGCTAACGGAGTCAGTTCACGTGACTCACAATGAAATGTTGAAAATAGTTGCCTACATCATTTAACCAGTAAATGCGTTTGACGTGTATACATGCCGATCCAAATATTCATTTTGGTACAATCAATAAGGTGCAATTCGATTTGATACAGATTTTTTAACAAATAAGAATGAAATTCCATCCGTTTTATTATGACTTTGTGGAGGGAGGACTTTATTATGACTTCGTGCAAAATTTGCTATACAACCATTTGTAATGCGTTCGATGTGTATATGCGTCATCGATTTACTTTGAAAACTTTGACCCGAGGGACCTTAAAATATAAATTCTGAAGTCAATTCGTTAGCATTTAGTTGTGCCGTATTTTATGCTCAGTTACACGTAATATCCTTTTAGCTGTATTAGAATAAGAACAAATTTTCAAAATTCATACAGTGCCAAGTGCCAATAGAAAATTTTTTTTTAAGTTTTAAAATTATCCATTTAATATCGTAAAAAGTACAATAATCCACTATTTTGAAAATACTTTGTAGTCAATATACGGGCTGTTTTATTATTTCGTTTCTTTCTTTCTTTCGTTTAAGAGATTAAATATTAAATGCAACTAAGCAAATTTATTTATAAAAAAGTTCTAGGCTTTAATTATTTTGAGAAAAAGTAACTGTTAAGTTCATTTTTTTTGCATAAAATAAGCTACATTAAATAATGAACTCAATATATTGTCACGTAGAACTATAGTATTACATGGCAATATTTACAGGCAATATTTACATGTTGCTAGACAAATGGGAAAATTTTTAAAGAAATCAAATGTATCTGATATTTTTTTTATATTTTTTCAAATGTATCTGATATTTTTTTTATATTTTTAAGCCGTTTTTACAGAATTAAAGAAAATTAAATTTCTTTGAAATCTCAGTTTTTGAATATGCTAAACGTGAAACATTGTGGTAAAAAAAATTAATAACAAAATTGTGGTAAGAAATTAAATATTTGTTTTAGTAAACAGATTTATTCACAAATTGCCACAATTTCTTGCTTTTCAAAACTGTCTTTTATTGCTTTTTAACCTTTAACACTTTGAAAGAAAATTCGATGGATAATTATTCACTTAATGCATGAACTTGTTTATTTCATCAAAAATAAATACCTGCAACTATTTCAAGTTGAGTTTCCCTGAAGAATAAATCTACATCTTTTTAACCTCCTGTAGGTATTTTTAACAATTAAAATTAAATAAATAAATAAAATGGCAAATAAATGATACACCGTCTTGAATGGTGAATGAAGGAAGATATTGGAATGCAAAATGTTAAATTTATAGTTCCTTATGTTGAAGACCTTATGACTTAGGTTATATTTTCAAAACATTAATTTTTATTTCATGCATTCAGAGTCATGTGAGACTAAATTCATGATCCCAAATATTCGTGCAAACAGAAAAAAAAATTTCCTTCTATATTTTTCCAAGTTTTTTCTTCAAAATATTAGAATAAAAGAGACAATACATCGCATATGAAATGAAGATAAATTTTTTTATTGATTTTTCAGGGAAACTAGCTCTCATTTGCTTTATAATCAGATCTATCAAGCAATTTTTCACAGAAGTTAAATTCAAGAAATCAAATAAATTAGGAGGGAAATCAATATCGAATAATCGAATAGTTATTTTACAAGTGATTAGATGGATCAAAACATTATTAATAACAAATCTAGGAAATTATGCGCATATTGATGCAGCATAACATCATAATTATTCTGTTTTTAACTATTTTATGCTTAAAGGTTTTAGATTCTAACATGACATTTTTAGGTTATTAGCAAATAAATAAATAAAGTCTAGTTAGAGGATGCGTTCACTATTTTCACCAAAATATGATTTACTACTCCGTCTATATTTTCAATTTTAAAATGAGAACAAATATTTTTATCAAATACCCTTCATTCCGTTTTTAAGGTAAAAAATTGGGGAAGAGCAAATTTCTAACGATGGCTTCTCCAAACATCGGCAAACATACGTGCCTTGTTGTAAATCCAGGAGGGAAAAAACAAATTTCAAAGAGTCAAACATCACGCAGACCTTTTCTATGCCTGCACGGCGGAGTTTTGGCGTACTTATTGGCTTGATTAGCGAAACGGGAAGAGCTGTCGTTTCCTGAATGGGAGGGGAATATCGGTTCAGAAACTTCAAAGCGTGTCGATCTTTTCTGATTGGAGTCATCAATAAGATCAGTCCTACTGAGCATTTTAGATACACACGCGCTCGAGTTTACTTTCTTTTTTATCGTTTATTTGGACACCGTTGATTTGATGTTATTTTTATTCCCCCTTTCAGAAAAAAAGTTTTTTTTTTTGGGGAAAAAAAAAAAACCTTTTTTTTTTTTTTTTTTTTTTTTTTTATGATACCGATGCTGTCTTGATGAAATAGAATATCTTGATGTTACAGATCCGCATTTTCGTTTTATTCGTTATTAAATGCGATGTTTTAAAGTTTTGTCTATTGCAAAATTTTAAGAAATATACAAGTTTTTTCTTCTTATTTTTACTTTCTCGCATACATAGAGCTTAAAGAAAGTATAGAAATCGTCAAAAATTTCAACTTCAACGAATCTTCCGGTTTTAGACCTCCCTGAGTTCGATAAACACAATTTTAGAAAATCCCTTCTGTCTGTATGTGACAAAGATAACTAAAAACGCCACGAGCTAGACTTTCGTATACGGCCAAGGCTTTAAATTTTGTATACGGTCTTTACACCAAAATTGCAGATTTCTATCAAATTTTAAATGAAATCTGTGCAGAGGAAGTCAGTCTATACGTCGGTTCGAATATAAGTTAACACGATTAGTAGAAAATGAAGATAGATAGATAAAATACGAGACACATAATAAACATCTATAGTGTAAATACCCATAAAATTTTGATCCAAATCCAACTATGGATTGGCTGTTTGTACTTATAGAAACATGTAAACGCGATAATTTCAAAACATATTAATTTAAATATACTGAATTTGGTATGAGATTTTGTGGCTACAAGTGCCGTTTTGTGACAAATTTCGGTTTCAATCGATTGAGAAAAACGTGTTTAATACCCAAATTCGACTATTAACAGAATGCTAGGGATTAACCGCCAAATAACTCGCCAAGGATAACACGATAGATTCAGTAAAAATGCTAAATTCGCGCCAAAAGTTAGTATTTCGTAACTATTGTATGCCAATGCCATGTGATTCTTTCTCTGGAATGGCAAGTATATTAAAGTATACGAGAAAATTTTGGGAAGACCACTCCTCCTGGTTTTATAAATTTAACCTCTATTTGTTGTGTATTAATCTTTGAGATAATTTGTTATTCGTTATAATATTCATAAAATAAATGAGAGTTATAATATACTTCATAGAATAAAATCTGAGTGTGTCATTTCAATGTAACATTGTGAATTTGAAATTTTGGAGGGATTACATTTATAATAAACAGGAAAATTATGTGGCATTCAATCCATTTCAATAATTATCTATCTGTTCACAAATGTGTACAATGCTATATGTACCAATCTTTCTATGACTGTTTTATGGTTTTATTCTCGTGTGTCCATTATCAAGAAGTAGAAGAATTTAAGAATCTGTTGAGAGTTTAATTGTAGTTACTTCCTCCAATAATTATAATTACATCATTAACATGAAACTAATGAAGTTTCATTGATATTTCAATAACGTCGTAAATTATACGGAAACATTCAAACGATTGGGAAGTTTCAACATTATTATTTTCATTCACAACATAGTTTCAAAATTATTATATTCATTTAAGTTCTCAAAATAATGCTGCATAAATATTTTAGTAATTTTGAATGTCTATTCTTACATTGAGATTTTTATGTAATTTTCTATGAAATGTCAGTCTTATTTAAAAACATATGTTTTATATATAGAATCGATATTAAATTGCATATAGTAACAGCAGTTTTGATGTTAAAATCTTCAGTGTTCAACAAGTTCATTAATTTTTGAAGCCGGTTGAAAGAAGGGTGGAAAGAAATTTCTTACACAGTGCAAAATTGTGTCGTCAAATATTTTCTTACTTAAAATTTATTTAGAAGCACGAACGAAATCATTAAACTTAAGCTGTATACTTAAGTTGTATTGACGCCCTTTGTTTTCAAAAATCTTAGTAAAAATCCCAAGAGAGTTTTCTAGAAATAAGTTTATCTACTTCAAATTTTATGACATTCTGTTTTCTATACATTTCTGAAAGAAGAATGTTATTCATGTTAAAGATATTTCTGGTCTTCAAATCTTTTAATACAGAAGGATTTTCAAGGATTTGCTAAAGTTCATAAGTAGAATCCAAATGATTTTTAGATCATCTTAAAATTCAAAAATTTATCTTTACAATATTTCAATTATACTTTTTTGCTGTATTCCAATTTTTAATCAATTCTTAAGATATTTTAAGCGTATTTTAAAATATATTTCATTGTTGAAATAAAAATCAAATCGTTTTCATTGTTGATATAAATATTTTTTCTCTTGCTTTTATTCCATTTTTAATGATCAAGGTATGACGATTCATCTTTATTTCTATGTAGAGTATGTGTCAATATGAGGCATGTATTTGATAAAATTTCTGATCATTTTAGTGATAATAGCTAAAGTTTAACTTGCCAAGTAAATAATAATGAGTATATTTTATGTTTGCAAAATTTTAAACACTTTTATTGTGTCATTCTTTTAGCTTGGAATTTTGTTTTCTTACTGTAGTAAGCAGAATTTTTAAAAAATAAATCATAAAACCTTTTATTGATTATAATTTTTTGACACATTACATATATCATGAAATATATACTGCAGAACTAGTTAAAAGGTTTCATTTTTTCTATTACCACAATGAACTTAGAAAACAACAATAGAAATATTCCTAAAATTGATGTTGTGTGCACGAGAACAAAATAACCATTGCATAACAATTGTTTTCTGTGAGCCTTTAAAGTAGGATGACGTTTACGGAATTGGCTGGATTTGAGCAGAAGCACGCGTGTAGGGTTACCACTTACAGTTCAGAAGGGTTGTTCTGTGGGCTCTTCTCAACGATAAAAAGATCTTTCTTTTGCACTGGATTCGAAAGATTTTTCCCTTTCGTATTCAAACTCCTAAATGCAGATGCATCTGTGCCAGGCAAGTTTACGATCCGGACTTTTTTCAAATACATTGTAGAATCTATCATTCTTAATGGGCTTTCATATTCACGTTTTTTTAAATGATTATTTTACTGTGAAGATTATTTTTTATGACATTGAAAACAAAATGTTAACTCTCCGAAAAGGGGAGGCTAAAAGCTATAAATTTTCGAGAAATAGCCGAAGGAAAATTTTTTATTTTAAAAGGAAAAAAGAACACCAGTTTGTATAAGAAACATCAAAGTTAGGGATATAAAAAATTAAAAATTAGTGCAAATAACCAACTCTATCTAATCAGAAAATTTAGTTTGATAATTAACGCGTTAAATACTCCAACCCACCCTGAGGCACGGGGTAGAAATTGGAATGACTGGATTGCTGCGACAACATTGGCTGGAGCTAAAGTTGAATCCTAAGGACCATCACCGGTCCTTCCATTAGGAAACATGCCCCATCATCTGTAGGAGGTAGTTGACCTACACCATTTCTGTACCTATCCAAGTGGCGAGAATCAACCATCATGCAGCAAGCTTCTCATCCACTTATCTGAGGTGCTTCTCCCAGGTAGAATGATATATTTTGATAATTAAGCATTAATATGTATTAGCATATACAGTAATATGCATTTTTCTAAATTAACAATAGCATGTATTAGCATATACAATAGTATGCATTTTTCTAAATTAACAATAGCATGTATTAGCATATACAATAGTATGCATTTTTCTAAATTAACAATAGCATGTATTAGCATATACAATAGTATGCATTTTGATAAATAAAGAATTGAATAATCATTTATAATATAGTTTGCATTTCTATCAATGCTTAGTTAAATAATTAATCCTATCAATTGAAAGGATACTTTTCTAATGAAATCAATAGAATACGCTAACGATGTCTGATGTAGCGATGGAAAACATATCTATTGTAAAAGTACCTCAATTTGAAAAGGATGGAATATTCCAAAGATAATATTATATATTTCCGCATTCATATAGAAACCTTGGCATTTTAGATACATAACTTTAAATATATTTTTGAAAGTGCAATGTTAAAAGCATTGAAAGGTTCTCGAGATGGAAAACCTGATATGAAGAATAAAATATCATGCTTTTTATTATCTTATTACATTCTAGTATTACTTCGTAATGAAAAGTTTTGTATAATAAAAATATTTTTCAAAATACATGTTGCAGCCGAAATTGCGCCAAAAATTTATTTAGGTTCAAAAAGTTTTCATTAAAACTTGAGAATAAAAATATGCGTTTAAATATCGTGAAAGGATTTTAATTTAATACTTAGAATAATATTTACTCCCCTAGTTAAATTTTAAAAATAAAATATATATGAAAAGCTGTTGAAAGAAAAATGGAAGATATTTTATATTAGATCCCCTTTTTCTATAAATTATCTTTTCATCTGGTTAAGATTCTACATATTTATTTTCATTCCAATAACATATAGAGCAGATTACATATAAATTTTAATTTAGCAGTTATAAATAATTCACTAAGATGGTTGTATTTAATTAAAACAGGAATTGATTTTCCATCTTGTCAATGCATTTCATGTCTATTCTTTGTAATATTTTAAGAAATTTTTTTTCCCAAAACAAAATGCTTTAATGCAATTCAATGTCGCTCATATGCAGGGCTAGCGGAGGCCGAGGTGCCTAGTTATAAGGTCTCGGCTTCGGAATCAGAGGGTTTCAAGTTCGAGACTTGATTCCACCGAAGAACCGTAATATAAGCGAGTCTGGTGCACATTAAATCCGTCGAGACCAAGCATCCTTCGTTGGTGTGGAGCTTTAGAGAGGGGGGTGCCAACTCAGGTTTCGTCTTCGTCATCTGAAAGTGGTTCCAAATTTCAAGATCCGTCCCAAATAGTCCTAATGATGCTTTAAAATGGAACATTAATATAATTAAACTAAGCAGGGCTGACGTTTAGAAGGGGCGAGACTCAAATGGAAACAATAATTGTTAACTTCTGTGAAATTCCTCTCATTCATTTTATGTTCTTAAATTTGGAAGAAATAAAGAAATAAACTAATTAATTAAAAAGAAAACGAGAACGTCAAGAAGAAAAATAACTTTGAAAGTTTCTCTTACATATTTAATTTCATAATTTTATATAAAAAAAGGCCAAGCTATTTTTTATGATTTTATTTTTTATGCAATCTTTCTATACAGAATTTTTACTATTTCTATCATTGGGGTATAAATAGATCTGAATAAAAAAAGATTAATGTAGAAAATAAATTTAACAACTGTCCAAGATCTAGCTTTAATCTTGATCAGGCTGCATTCATTTCTCCAAGATTCGGTAGGAATAATTTTCTTTAAAAAATTCTAAGGATACTTTTTTCAACAATAAAGTGCAGTAAAATCCTCTTCTAACAGTTTTCAGCATTTTTTAATAGTACCACCCCCTCAAAAAAACTTGCCTAACCCTCTTTAGTGACACTAGAATAGAGCCAAAAATATAATGCAATTTGATGCATTCCATTTGAGAGCAATCGGGTCAGAGAGCTAAAGGTCTAAGTTATGATAAATAATAAACTAAGAAGCTGAATATTAAGCATTTCTATGTGCATTGAAGGCAAAAACTAAGGGAAAATTTTCCTCTCAACCATCTCTATACAACATGGCACATATTTTGTTTAGTTTCGTCACATAGCTATGGGGATGTAGTATACATTTTAAGCCTCTTTTCCTTGATCTGTGGGTCCAACATTTTATACAAATCTATACTTTCTATGTCAAGATCACAAGTATAATTTCCCTTATCAAGATTTGTAGTCTTTGAAGTTAATGCGTTTACAGGTAGAATTCTCAAAACAGTTTCTCATATACAAGAAAGTGAAAAACAGATACAATTGCCACATCGCTTGGTAAGGCAGGACAAAGCAAGACATGTTAGATGAGATACGGAACAATACCTATGACGTTCCTCGAATTACTCTCTTCCTTTGTATACTAAAAGGCAAAAAGGTTTATCAAAATCTATCATGGATATTTATTTCTGTTAATCAGAAAAAAATTCAGTATGCTCCCGAGTATCCGGCTTCCATGCTATCCGATCTAGCTTTCTCTTATCGTAATGAAAAGAGGAAGGCAAGTCGTTACATTGGCAACATTGCCAATGAATTGGAAACAGGCTTCTACTACGAACTAAAATGCAGAAGTAATCATCTATTAAGGATTAATCATCTCTTTCAAAAACTAAATACTGTTTTGACTTTAATCTTAGGGTTACTTTCTCATATCTGTGTAATCATTTATCCGTAAAAAAATAAAATCAGTTTGAGTCAAGTTTCTTGACAACTAGACCTGTGATTTGCGTTAATGTTTTCTGCATTTAAGTTGGGTATTACAGAATTTATGTTAAAAATGTGAACAGTTTGTATCCTTTAACTTATCTTTTCTCTAATAAATTCTTGAAACGTGCAGTGCAATATATAAACATATATGGACTACCATTACATAGCCTTCTATTTTAACTGGACACTACGTTACCGGCAACTGCTTTTATGATTCACTGGGCCCTGTTCACATTCTACGTGGATTGAGATAAATGGAGACTTCAATATTCAATAAGAAGTGAGACAATACATATTATAACACTGAGTTTTGGTATAAAAACTTTATCTTCTGGTATAAATGGGGGGGGGGGGTTGGAGAAAAAGAGTTTAGAGAACTCCGGCCTATTCAGCTTTTTTGTTATCCGACCTGCCCTTTCGCCATATTAATTCGGATACTCGTGAGTGTACTGTATTTCGATTTCAATTATAAATTATCTGTAATTTCAAAAACCTTTTTCATTTTAAAAATCTAAAATCCACTCTCAAATTTTCCCTTTTTAAATTCATCAAGCGTACTCATCCTAAGAGTAAGATATTTTCTTCTTCTTAAGTTACTAAAATTACTCTTTCTTTTCGAACTAATTATAGTAAATCTATTCGTAGCTGAAAAAAAAATTGTTTTAGCTACCTTACTATTGATACAAATCATGAAATCAGCACCACGTTTATCTTGCCAGTCGTGCTTTCTTTAGCTGCAAATTTTCGCAAATTATGAGTGACATTGTTTTCTTCAATTACTTTTTTTCTTATCACTATTTCAACAATTTTTTAATATACTATTTTTACATTAAGCTTAAAAGCAAGACTCCTTTAGTGACAAGATACGACAAAGGGTATGATTTCGATCGAACATAAAGCAAGCTCACACAACAATAAAACAACAACAATAAAAAAAATCCAAAACAATACAGACGGAAGAATAGAAAACCTTCCTCGTAATATTAAAGCACCGACTATGTTTTTTTCTTCAGAATTCTGCATATTTTCGTTTATTCGCTTGCGTTTCTTGTTCTGAAAATTAGCATATTTAGAAAGAGATTGTGCTAAGACTGGATAGAGATGAAAGGGACGTTCTTTTTCGCAGTCGAAAAATACAAGAGGAAGACATATTTTTAAAGCAAAAAGATCGAAATCAACATAATAATCAGCGTGTCTTTTTTTTTATCTGCAAGAAAACACTAATGCTTCTCAAAAAATTTAAGAAGTTTTCGAGAAAGTGTTAGGGAGCTTCTTTCTATGTATGCAAATTAGAATACAATTAAGGAAGGTCCTTTAATATAAGAAAATACATTTTATTTCTTCGAAAAAAAAGTCTCTATTTGTGAAGTAAAAATCATAGCGATTGAAAGCATGGACGTTGAAATAATATTTCGCTAAGGCTATCTAACATGCAATAGCTGCTTTCGAATGCAGATTACAAAGGCTTCCTCTTTTTGTATGATTCAGAAAAGTAGTTTAGACATACGAGCAATTAAAATAAGCATTAAAGCAGTACTATATTAATATATGTGTTCAGTCTTATTTTATTCCTTTTTCAGCATTTCTTTGAAGCTGAATAACAATACTTATAAAAATATTCAACTTTAATAACTTTGTAATATGTATACATACTCATATTGCCATAAAAAATGTAAATGATGGTACAAATGTACCAAATCAAGACGACATTAAATTGCTTTTAAATATTCTTTAATAGTAGAGTGCAGGTTTATAAAAATGTATTCACTTTTAATAGTTTATTACTATATATGTAAATAGTTTGGGTGCACTTAATTATTTTATATTAGGCACAAAATATTTCATGACGTTATAGTTCTAATCCTATATTAATGAATGAAAGTGAAATTTTTTAAGGAAAAAACAAATAATAGCGACAAAACCAAGTTAAGAAATATATAGAAGTAATCCAAATACAAATACAATAATGACATAGTAAGCAAATCAACAACAATTTTGAAAGATAGTATTAAGTAAAAATGCATCAAATGTACTTTTTTTTAAAAAAATGGGAATGTCTTGAATTACTGAATTTGTAAGTTTCATATTAATTGATGTTCATCTAAGAGAAAATTGTTTCATCGTACATGAAGGATATTGAAAATACGAACTCTCGTCTTATTATTTGTAAGTATGTGTTTTAATCAAGTAGTTTAATCTGTTAAAGTAAGAGTTTGGAAATTCCACGTTTGATAGCAAACATTTCAGTGTCTCCATTATCCACCTTCTCCCATCAAACATTTAGAGCAACTAATTTGAGCTTTAAATTTGAACAAAGGTTAGAAGAAAAAATGGAAGAATTATTTTTTGTGATGGTTTCTTCTTCTAGTTAATCTTCGCATTCGTTGCCAAATTGACTGATGTGGTGCTTTATTCCTGATGAATGAATATGTTAGACTAAACTGTAAACGTTGAACTATAAATGTGTCTGTTCTCCCTTAAGAGAAAGTGGTTTTGACGATCAAAATTTTGAGAGTGCAAATGGATACCTCTATTTTTGCATTCTTTTGATCTGTATATTGTAGTAATGATTTATGCAAATTGTATATTGTAGTTGTATATTGTATATTGATTGTATATTGTAGTTGATGCAAATCTTGCTAGAGCAATTCGTGCTTCATTAGCTTGCTGCCCATTCAATTAATAATTGGAAAGGTTGAAGACATTTGACTACTTCAGTATCTGTTGGATTTGTCCTATAGATGCAGTGATATGCAGGAGGAACTATCATTGAATCTAACTTTCTTCGAAATCGTTGTGACAGATCAATACCCAGGCATAATATTTCATTCTTTCTATAACTGTTTTATAGATCAGTCTTTTGGTGTTTTAATTGATTTTCAGAATCTCTCAGTTTGTTTGCAGAATTTTGGAGATTGTTTCAGGGTTCCTATACTTTATTTTGTTATTTGAAGTCGTTAACTTAGTTTATTATTTATCATAGTGTCTAATCATTTTAAGTTATCCTCTCGGTTGTCGTCCTTTGACTTGTTGACTTGTCATCCTTTTGACAGTAGTTAATCTGACGTAGCAGAAATTAGTCTATGTATAAAGCTAATTTTCTCCACTTATAATTCTTTTTTTTTGTCTTTGACCTTAAATTTAATTAATACAAATTTCTAATTTAACTGATTCAAACTTCCTTATATAACTGTTTTATTGATATTTCTATAATTCCTGAGTTTATCTATATGCCGTCTCCATATGAACATGATCACTTCAAAAATCAAGCAAGTGGTTTAAATTTGGCATGCGTTTTTCTTACACAAAAATTGTCACTCAACATAAAATGATTTATGATGTTTCATACACACGCTCAAAGAACAAGTTTATGAAATAAGCTCAAGCTCATTAAAATTGTCTTACTTTAAAATAGTTGATTGGTAGCTCTCAATAAATTAATGCATAGTTATTTAAATTCAATTTTCATTTGTTTAAGAGAAAAAAAACTATAAGAAATGATGAAATAAAATATATAAAAAAAGTGAATTGTGAAGATAACATTAAGTGAATTCATTTATTTGACTCTTTAGGTAACCAAAGTCTTTAGTTTTATTTTTGAAAACTTATTTACAAGGAGGGTTAATGGAAAGGTAAAATATTGAAATATGAAGAACTCAAAAAAAGAAAATTATTTGAGGGATATAGGAGGGAAAAGAAAAGCAAGTACGCTGTGAAAAGCGAATACAATTTCAATTTTTTCCAATCTTATTTTTTTTATAATTAAATTAAATCGATATTTATAGCTCAAAGGCACAAATCTTGGGTAAACATGTTATATTAATAGTGAAAACAATCGAATTGTTTTAAATGAGTTGATTTTATCAAGTCTATCTTTTCAACGATATTTACCAGGATTAACATCTTATTTCACTCAAGTAAATATTCAAAAATCTCAAGTATAAGTAAGTTAATTCAATTACTTAGACGTTCCGTCATGATTAAATTGACCACAGAGTCTGCTTCTAGTAAAGCTTAAGATACTAATTAATTTTATAGTTTGTATTAAGTCTTTACCGAGTAATATATATAAATTTATAGTAAATGTAAATTTATTTCAAAATGAATGTCTGATTGAATTCTGAATATATTTTAGTGCATAATCATTAAAAAAAGAAAAGAAATGAAGTCGAATTTGTTTCGAAGAATTTGTCATCACAAGCAGCAATGTTGGAAAATTTTCTACCAATAGATGGCAGCATTGTCATTATGCCTTTTTGTTTGCAGAAAGTTGAACAGACTGAAATAAAATAAAAAATCTTGTTTGAAGAAAAAAATAATATTCAACTCATAGCTACCAGTTCTAAACTTCTCAATGAAATATGTTCCAACTGAAGGAAACAGTTTAAATAAAGCGAGGTGATTTTATACAGAATTTTTGGGGTCACAATCAGACTGTCTTTTAAACTACATTGTAAAAAGAAATAAAACTAAGTGAAAGAGGAAAACCCCTTTTTTACCGAAGCATGTTTGAATTAATGATGTAAATTATTTTCACCCGAGTGATCAATTTGACTACTTTGCCCATCATGTTACCGCAAAATAGTCATTGATGAAATAAAGCGTGACATTTTTTGATATTTTTAAATATTTAAGGGAATAAAAAAGAAAGCCAAATATTTTGTGAAGCAATTGAAAATGCACTTAAAATATCGTTTATAAATGCATGTATAAAGTTTCAGCTAGATTTTAATTTTTCGGATGTTTTTGAGCCCTAAAGAAATTTAATTTAGTTTTACTCTTCATAGTTTGAATTTTATAGGAAATAAATAATAGTAGGTAACATATAAAATCAATTGTTCGTACATTAGAAAAAAAAGTGCTTTTCATTATTGTGTAGTATTTTTGTGTGTGTTTTTTTTAAATATTATGTTTGCAAGCTGTTTTTATGCAAATTATGTGATGCAACTTCTGAATTGAAGAAACTGTAAGAATAGAAAACAAGGAATATAATGTAAATTGCCAATCTATTGCTAACTAAAAATTGTTATCCTATAGATATATGCTGATATTACTGATTTCATGATTAATGGAAAGAATGAAATAGCTGTAATTTTGTTAATATATACCATAGAAACAATTCATGAAAAAAGTGTAGGGAAATTTGATGCGTTTATTTTTTGGTAACAATAAATGTGAGGATAAATTTAAAGAAATTCAATTTAATTTTTTAAATATTTTAATTGCAATTTTTTCATGACTTAACACACAAAAAAAACTACGCTTTTTTATTTAATGATCTAAAATCTATCGCTGCTATCCAAAAGTAGTTTAGAACCCAACATATAAGAAACTGGTCCATTGATCGAACAAGTTAAAAAAAAGGCAACCTCAGAATAATGTTTCCATTTTCATCCAATAAAGTCCTTATTTAATAAGAATTATCCTTTTTTTAAAAAACTGAATTTCATAAATAAGATTTCTCTTAAGGATCTAAATCTACATACTAAATGTTCTTAATCCTTTTCATAGTTTAGAAGGCTTTCTTAAATTACACTTACTGTAAGTCGAAATATATAAAGGAGAGCTTTATATGATGCATCTTTTATTTAATAAAAAATAATCGTTTAAAATTTTTTAATGCTCTCATTACGCGATGCTTTATTTTAATTACTGTGGACTATGATTCTATCTACCTTTGATAATTTAGATATTCTCGAGAAAGGAACTAATATAAAGGTCATATGTTAAAAAACAATCAACCGTATTTGTAGATAATTTCTCACATAAAAAAGATATAATATATGGTCTAAAGTTTTTTTTCCCTGAAATAATATGTAACATTAAACGTTCAATGTTACATTGAAGTGATTAGTTAAAGTCAAATTTTCTTCAACGTAAAAACACTCTTGGATATGGTATTGTTTTTTGATTAACACATCTCTAAATTACGTGATACGGCATGCATAATGAAACAATCGTTCAAAACCGTTTACAGCGCAGACTATTTGACGATGAGCTGTCGAATTCTACTAAGAGTTTCTTCTTGGTTAAGTGGTAATTAACAAATTGACTGCCGCCTTGAATTTCTTACCGTGAAATTTATATGGGCCCGCCGGTCATCGATGACCCCATAATAGTCAAGGTATTACAAAGGGGAATTATTGTGTAATTACAATTTTTAATTAATACTTTTTAATTAATAATTAATCTAAAATTTTACTCTTTTCCTCAATAATTTTGAAGAATTTTACGCATGAAAGTACTTTTTACACTAGCTGAAAATTTAAGAAATTACTTTTCCAATGATATCCATTTTATTTCCATTCATATTTAACCAATTTTAATAAACTTTTTCAAATGAAATCAATTTTACAAAAATATTTTTCATTCTTTTTAGGATACTAGTTTCATATTAACACAGTTTTTATGTATGCATGTTATCGTTGCTAATTAAGAGTAAATTCCATATCTGAATGAAGCTTAAAATATTATCAAATTTCGATGTATGTAATAAGACATTTAAATCTCCTTTAACTGTACTTTCAAGCAGATTAAGCATGTTTCAATGCTTTCAATTCTTTTTTCTTCTTTTTAAAAAAATAATTTTTCTATTTTATACAATATTTGCACATTTGCAAATACTTTCATATACCAATATATATATACTATATTTCTCTAAACAAGCAATATTTTCATTGATTAAACTGGTTCTACTAGAAAACCTCCAATTATCCTCCTAGCTCATGTACACCCCCACCCACTTCTCCCCACCCGTCAACATAAATAAATTAAAGAATCCGTTAAGAAGGTGCGTGGGAGCGTACACAACAAATAGAAACTGCAGTTCAGAAAGTCTATTGCATTCCTTAAATTGCTTTTAAGCGGAAAATCGGTTCCTGCACTATTTCAAGGTAAGCACCCGAGACAAGCAATTTCGGTGCCGCAATTCATTGTCCACTCTATCAAGGGGGGGGGCAGCGAACGTCCCTTCAATTTAGGGGCTGTCCGCAGTGGACGGCGAGTGTCGCGGCCGCAATTAAGGGGCAGCTCTAAATCATTTCGATTTGCTGTAATTAAGGTCTCTCGGCAACAATTGAAGGGTGGAAACTATTGTGGTTCACCTAGTGCTCTGGGTAAAAGGGATAGGAAGAAGGGGCCGACTGGGTGCTGTACTCTGTCCTCGGAATGTGGGATTTAATATAGTAGGTTAGACCGCAAATATTTTTCTGTGCCTCTGTCATTTGTTTGGTTAAAATGAATGTTGATCTGGAACGATTTTATTTGTTTTGATTCTTTGGAGGTTTATAAAGACATCGTGAATTAATATCAGATAGTTTGGGGGAAATAAAATTTCAATATAAATTGTTGGAGATGGGCTAAGTTCTAAAATTTCATTGCTAAATGTTTTTGAAACTAGTGATCATTTGGCCATAGGTTTTGATGAGACAACTAAATGTTCATTAAGTAATTCAAATCTGTTTATATATGAATACATATAATCTACCACCATTTTGTGTATGCTTGACCGGTATATCTTCATGACACCGTTTTAAATACGAATTCCTTGAGTTAAGTGAAACTAGTGCTCATTTGAGTTTAGGTTTTGATGACACGAATAGATGTTCATTTAGTATTTTAAAACTGTTTGTATATATAATCTCCCACCATTTTGGTTTATGCTTGACCTATATATCTTTATGTTACCGTTTTAAATATGAATCCCCCGAGTTTTTGAAATCTATTAGTAGTCAAATGTGATTGAAGTGTTTCTAAGCCTATATAATATCCCAAATAAGCCAAGTAAATATTTGGAGAAGATAGGCTCAAGTTGATGGTTGCATTGTTTTTTATGAAATTTGGACAGTGAAACTCGAAGGACAATGAGTCAGTTCTCGAATCAATGTATATCTCTCAGTCAATGACAAAAAAAATCATTTAATATGACTGGCACAAATATAGGATAGAAAGTATTGATGTAAGTTTTGATTGACATAAAATACGTTTTTTTAAAACTTTATTGCATCCATCGATCTAATATACTTGAAAATGCTCCATAAGTAAACTATGATCAATTGATAGTTATCAAATTAAACTGAGATTTAAATCTTATTACAAAGAAATAATTTTACGTTGTGTTGCTATTTACAAAAAAAAAATGTCTGTTGTTTTTCTAGAAGAAATACAATACGTTTTGAAACGAATTCAAAATCATCTTGCAAAAATAAGTTTCTGAGCATCAAATTACCTAGTTTATTCAATATTCTTTTATTTTGGATTTTTTGAAGGAAAAAAATTGCCACTACGTCTAGTGTCTAATGTTATTTATATATTCATGAAGATATTTTAGATTGACATCACCGACTTCGCATTCAAAGCATCAATTATTTGTACACTGTATAAATTTTTTATACTATAAAACATTTAATCAATAAAATGGTTTTATGGTGCTCACATTGTAGCTCCTAATATAGGAGTTAATATAGCTCCTTGTTTAGGAACTGTAAATTGTAGCTCCTAAACATTGCTGCTCTAGACGAAAAATGATGTGCTATATCTCAAATATAACGCTACTATAACGCAAACAAGAAATTGTAGAGATTATTATTATTCAGATATTAAATTATTAAACGTTACAAAAACAATTTTTAAAGGAGTCCACAAATCTATCGGATGGATTAGAATAATTAAATCTGTTATTAATAATCGGAATGAGACGAACCGAAATGATAAAGAATGCACGCATGCGATGAAAATAATCCACTCTATTAATACGGCCATTGCGTGGTAAATGCAAGGCTTCAGAACCGGACGTCTCCAACCACAAAGTCTACTTCCGTCATAGACTCATCGTGTATGTGAGCTAATATCTCTTAATTTGGAATCAAATATCAGATTTCTGTCTGCTGTTAGGTATAAAAGTTTGAGATAGAGGTCGTCTTTGTTATTGCTTTTAATCGAAATTCAGATTCTTTTAAGAGAAAGTTCCCATGCTTCTTCAATATAGAGAATTTAGGTAACTAAACTAAAATTATCTCATAGAATATTTCAAGTAACCGAATTATATTTTACTCGATACCTCACAATAAAGAATTCACAGACATCATTTTTTAGCTTGGCTAATAATAAAGATTAATGTATGTGTATGTGTAAGTGTACGAGCTGTTTTCAGTCTAAGCTATTTAACCTAGAATTATCAGATTTTGCACATTTATAGGTTGGAATGTGAAAATGCACAAGCAAGATATTTTCAAAAATTATAATTAATATTTTAATGAATTAAAAATTAAGTGAAAGTTTGACGTTGGTCCGCGATAATTTCCATAAGCATCATAGTACAAAGATAAATTATACTTCCTCTTAATATTCAAATCATTATCTTTTCAAGGGTATAAATTTAATAATATTGTGAATAATTTCTGAATTTGAGCAATTTTTTGAAAATAACTTTTTACCTTAGTTTTCAACAAATTATTGCATTGCTGAGGTGTATCTTCTTCAGAATTTCGTGAAATATTTATTTAATCGCGTAATTTTCTTTCATTGCCAGAAAAGAAAGTATTCTGTTTAATACTTGTGTAACTTATGAGATGTATAGAAATTGAAGTCACAGTCCCTCGAAAATTATCAGCAATAAATGAATTGCACATGTACAATTTTGACAACATTATGATGCAATAGGACTGATTTCCATCAGAAAGGTTCATATACATATTGTGAAAAACATATATAAGACTATTAAAATAGTCTACATTATTAGATATTACAATTTGGCGTTTAAAAATATTAAATTCAAACAATATTCTTGGTTAGTGATGGTTTAGGTGTAATAGGTGGCTGTTCAAAAATATGAAAATAGTAATTTCATATTTTAATGAAAATAAAATGAAAATTAGAAGATATCTCAGACATATTCAATTCAATATTCTATATCCATGAAAACAAGAATTGATAAAACTAGAAAATATTTGCAAAATTATTTTAAAAGTGCATTTTAAATCTTTCGATCCGTAAATGACTTTCAAATATCCACCTATTCAGAGAGAATGAATAGTCTAATCCATGAATTCAATTTACTTAGATGTGCTTTGGACTCAAATTTTTTAAATGAAAATTGTGTCAATAATTTCTGCAAAAGGTGACAGAAGTTAGTAGAATCCCCGGACTATTGAAGAACAAGCATGATAACCATCTGTATTAAATGAATATCTCAAGTGTTACAAAGTAATTAAAACTTTGTCAGAAAGATTTAAACGCTGACAACATAATTTTTATATTCTATTCTACTTTAAATGAACACTTTAATAGCATTTTCGAGCGCATATTCATTTTCTATAGAAAATATTAAATAGATGTTAATCCCTTTATGCTGATAGAATAAATCTGTCAGAAGAAAAAAGAATTATTACAAATCCACTAGAAAACACTTTTGTAAATTGGTGCCGATTACCGGTTAATGGGACATTGGGAAAATATGAGATTTTCCAGAGGTAAAATAAATTGAAGAAAAGAAAAAACTTGAAGATAATAAATTATGTTTTGTTTCTTGAGATTTAGCTGTCTTCTAGTTCCTCTATTGTTATTTAAGTGAAGCACTAACGTGAACCAATTTCCTCAAAAATTCTCCAGGTAAGTAAACGGCCTGATATACTGGAGTTGAGTCAGATTTTAATCCCTAGTGTTACTAGGGACTCGAATAGCACTTTGATGATGAAGTTCTCATGCATCTCCTTTGTCACAGGCATTTGACTTAAGGATTTAATTAATTATAGTATACAATGAGAAATTAAATTCAAGTCCGTCATTATATTTGTAAGATTTTTATATGTATTCATAAAGAAATTGATTTTTCATCTTCGATATTATAAATAATTTGTGATGCTTAAGCATCAGCCAGATGAGCTATGAATTTAAAATCTATTATATTTTATTTCATTAAGGGGCAATGAGTAAATGAGTAGTCAATATCATTCGTCTCAACAAATTCAAAGAGATGGTGTATATAAGAAAAGAAAAAAAAAAAAAATGAATTACTCCTCCCCTTCAGTACTGAAAGCAATTTTCAGTCCAGTTTAAATTAAAGATTTGGATCGGAAACTTATAGACCAATTAATGTAAGTCACAACGTTATTTCTTCTAAACTGATTTGACATATAGAGATATCATAAAACGAATTATAAAATTGATGCAAATATTATGAGAGTTCAAAAAAAAAAAAAAAAACTGAACTATTTATGTATCACAGTTAAACTCCCACACATATCTTTCAGACTAGGATCTCACATAGTCACGAGCAAATAATAAAAAAAAGGCGTATTTTCCATAAAATAGCATCAAACAGTACCGCACCCATAAAGTGAAGCAAAGACAAAAAGACATCCAAAATATTCCGGACGTATTGCCATAGATCCATATCTTCATTAATACCACCTTGAAGCACGCAATTTTTTTCAAAAAGAGAGCCCAGCTACGTGACGATCCATGCGGTGATGTTTCAAGTCAATATTTACTCATCCCAAGAAAAGTCTTAAAAGCGTTTGATTTGGGAGTGCATTGAAGACTCTTTTGAGCTTTTCTATCTTCCCAACAAAACACTGCGAAAAAGGGGAAGGAGGCAGAACTTCTTGAATGATCTCCGCAGCATGCTCGAGCTAAACAAGTGGCATAAATTGTTTATTAGAAAAGTTTATTTCCCCCATCATTGAAGGCGATTGTTGTTTCCTGAAAGGCAGAAGACATTCCCCCCGTGTGAGCTCTTTTATTTTTGCACTGCGACTGATAGCAGGGTGGAAGTATCATCGTGCCACTGCTTTGATCGTGTAATCTCGGCGATACAAGATGAACGGACAACAGACGCTATTGAGACACTCTTTTAGCGACTCGGCTCGGCTTACTGCAAGGAGAAGCGGTGTAAGTCAGGAAAGAAGCGTAGTTGAAATGATTTCTGCAGATAAATAATTCTATTAGCAGAATAAGATATTTTTTTAATATCTAGCAACTTTTTGTGACCAGCTAGTCTGCTGGGGATGTTAATTGTGTTTAGCTTCAGTTAAGTCTCTCGTGAATAACCTGATTCTGAGATCTTTTCTTGCCTTTCTAGCTTTCAACATCAAGTGTCATACATAGAAGGACTAAGGAAAAAAAAAGAACCACAGTTTCTTCACATATATATGCATTCATAAATATCTTTCAGAGATTTTCTTTATCATTAACCAAATTGTTTTATATTAGATATTTTTAAATGCATTCTCATCTGCTATGTTATGATAACAAGTAAACACAGAATTTATGTGCTTTTTCATCATAATATCTTTCTGCACATTATTACTCCAGAAGATTTTTTTTATAATATTTCAAAGTAGAAAATCATATTAAATGCTTTCATACAATTATTATTTCTTATATGTTTGTAAATTCTGTGCATAATCATTTATGTTTTTTCTTCTATAAATATTCTGGTATTTAATAAAATTCCCGTAACATCCGTACACCTGTTCTATTTACTGTGTTCATGAAGCTCTAAAGGAAGTCATGTTCTATGATATCATAGGGCCATTAAAAATTTAAGTATCTTAACCTATTTCAAACGACAGGCTGCCTATAGTAAAAATGTACTTTTACTTTCTGCTTCCTCATGTAACCTGTGTAGATATGCATAATCTTTCTTGTTCAATTTTCAACAGTGGAAGATTACTCGATTAAGTATTTTATGAAAAAAAGGAAACAATTTGGAAATTTCATCCTAATAATGAAATCTATTTTGCAAAAAAATTCAAAACCCATTGAAATCGGTTGTTCAAAAAATTATGAAAAAAATCAAATATTTAGAAAGTAACGAAGTAAATACTAAGTAAAACTGAATCCTAAAACTCTAATTAAATTTTTTAAAAAAAATTGCCAAATTTGGTATCTCTAGGTCAAACGATCTTTTCTCTAGAAGGGCGGCGCACACATATGTACACACACACATACACACACAAAGTGAGAGAGAGAGAGAGAGAGAGAGACAAACAGGCACACACACACACACTAAGGAGTAACATTTCCGGTATGAGGAGTTTAAAATACATAATACTCATATTATAACTTTTTCATTACCATAATAAATATTTAAGTAAATCTTGATGTTATGGTCAGTAAACTTATAATTTAACAGTAACTTTTTGATACTTTAGGATGGATAATAAATGCTGATGGAATAATGATAATCTTAATTACTCATGCTACATAAGATTTAATTGCACTTTGTATAACATACTACTAAGATGCCATGTTATTTTTCATCATGATCAACAATGAATTTAAAACTATATTGATGCTGAAAGTTCGAGTATGCACGAAAGGGCTTGAAAATTTATTTAAGGGCAAATTATATTTAATGAAAGAATTTGGAAAAAAAGGCTTTTTTTTCTAATGTAGGATTTTACTTACTTTGCAAAAATTATGTCTTATTTGATATCAGTTTAGCAAGCATGAAGAGTTCAGAATTGTAAATTATGGAAATTAGATTGCAAAATTTTAAGAAGCAACCAACCACTTTTGAAGACACATTTTCCAACCATAACTGAGCCTAAAAGTAAAGTTGAGCGTAAGTAAAATAATAAATACAAATTATCGGGTTTTAAATCAGTATTCGATTCCTTCAAGTACAATTCATTTGGTATTTTAGTATTTGTTGAATCTATAGAGAATTGATAGTTTTCTGTTTACTTTTAAATAAAATTAATTCATTAATCTTCCAATAAGCGTGATATCTCCATTGTCGAGATATATAAACAATTTTTAAATTATAATAGTAATCCTAATAATATAAGTTTATAATTGGCAGAGATTGTAAAGATTTTTAAAGGCTTTTAATAAATGAATGTATATGTTTAATTTTTTTCTATTATAATTTAACATCAATTAGATATTTTACTCAAATTTTGGTGTCATGTCCAAATATTTGAAGAAGTGAAACATATTTCGATTCGGAAAATGACATAGAAATTTGGCCGCTATTATTTTCAAGATTTTACTTTAAATGCAGGTGGGATTTTTTTTTTGTATTTCTTCAAGTAATTTCTTATTATATATATTTTTTGCTGCTCCATTTTCGGTTTATTGAGAGTGTGGAAAAATTTCTTCCAAATCTGATAAAGTCTTCCAATCTTATCTTATCTTATCAACCTCATAACATTAGGAATATACTTACTCATAAGAGATTTGGAGATTAACATAAAAATTAATGGATACATTACGTTTGCGGCTAAAATATTTCAATGTCAATTTTAATTCATCTGCCATTTTGAGCAAAAAATTTAATATGATACTTCACATATATTATGATAAAAATTATTTAAAATGAAACATCTCGTATTTATCCCATAAAAATGATTTATTTCATAATTTCATCTATAAAATTTTAAACAAAAAATTTATTGATATCCTCAGCTTATCATTTAGTTTTACAACGAAAAGATAATGCGATATTTTTAACTCATGTTTTTTAAATTTCAATAAGTTTTACGTTTTTAATTCATATAACACACTTTCTGCTGAAAGCAATATTGATTTCTTCACGTTAAACGTAATATTTTTAATTACAGTATTCAGAAAGAAATTTTTAAATGCTTTGTCCTAACTACAACGGTACTACAAAGTACAATGAATTGCCGAATTGTAAATGATATTTACAGACATAATTTGCCCTCAAAATTTGAAAGAACCTTTTTTTTTCAATGAAGATAATGTTTCAATATTTTAAGTTTTCTATCAATTTTTAATTAAATAAAGGTGACAACATATTCCCCCAAAGTGCTTTTTTAATTAAATATCAGAAAAAATAAAACATAAAAAAATAAGTTCTCCAAATCTTAAATACTACTTAAAGCATAACATAAAAATTCCCACCCAAATCTCTGGTTAATTTAGCACCTCCCCCTCAAAGCCACTCTTCCTCCAAAGCGTCTCTCCCCTTGTGTATATATCTGTATATGTATATATCCCGGAGTCGGGGAGGGGCAAGAATGTGTCTTTATCCTTTTCCGTATCCGGATACATACGGACATCCATCCCATATAAAAGGAGTAGGCGGTAGGGGACTGAAGAAATGATTGGTTTGCGTTCCTACGGTGGCTTGATGCAGCAATAGAGTGGGAAAAGCGGCAAGGATCGGCAAATATTTACCCGGAGCGATAGAAAGAGCCTTATACACGCCGCCCCGACTCATACTTTCCAGTGAAGTACTGTTACTAGGTAGTATGCTTCGCGAAGGCAAACACCAAGAAAAGAGATATATAGGTTTGCTCAGGTACTATTTTTGGCAGGATAGCGACTTGGCGGGACCTACGGCACCAGGGGCTTGGCTGGAACCACTGTTACAATTAATAAAATAGGGGGAAATTGTTTTCTTCATGTGAGAAGTTCTTTCTGTGAATTAATATGCAGTACGAGGAAAGAAAAGTGGCAGAAGCTTTTATTTTGTTTGAAAAGTTTGTGAAAGTTTTCTAAAAGTCAATTTTTTCCTATATTGATAGATATTTCAAAACGCTTACTTTGCAAATGAATTAAGGTATTGAGGATCGTAATTGAAGTTCTTTAAAATGAAAAGTAGCTTATGGTTAGATCAACGGGACCCTGACAAATTTCTTGGTCAGGTATTTCTTGTAATTTCATTTAGTTCAGTTTTAGTAATTTTCTATTTAAATTCAGCTTGAGTTCTATTTGAGGATGGAAAGCATATTTTTGAATTGAGGTTATATGACGAAAATGACACCTCTTTTGGCACGTACCTCTTTCAAATCTTCTGTATGATGCCTTTCGGAGGAAAGTGTATCTAAATGCATCTATTATATGCGCACCTTTTTCCTTTTCGCATTTTTGAGTGCTTTGTTTTTCAAATCAAAGCTCCAGTTTTCAAAATCTGCAATCATTAACCAAATAAGCTTGAATATTTTACGCTTTGCATTTAAGAATTGTTAATATTAAACACGTTATTAACCTGCTGATTTTACTAACCCAAGTCATTGAGGTATCTGCAAAATTTTATTTCTCTGATGGTGTTAGCACTAGTGTTATAGCAATGTTGACTCAATTAAGAAGTTCTATTCGACTAAAATTGCTCAAACTTGTTTAAAAGTCCGAAGACAATGTCCAAAAAATTGAACAAGAAGAAGGACATATCGATGTTAAAAAACTACAATCACTGAATTTACACAACTCCATTCTTCAATCAGTTGTCTAATTCACATCTCTCAGATCTAAAATCATATCATCTATAATATTAATAAAAGATGATATGAATATTTTCATCACATATATTAGTATAATTTAAACCAATTAATAAAACGGTTAAACAAATCAACATTTTTTTATATTGAAAAAAGTATTCATTTTCATTATTTCCCCTCCCCGCTATAAAGAAAATTTCTGAATCTCAGATTGAAAAACTAAGTTTAGGTTGTTTCTTTTTCTCTTTAATTAAATCAGATGACTCTTTTTGATCATCATATTTTTAGAATTTCAACGTTACATATTAGTTTTTAAAGTGAAAGTGATTTGATTAAAGCAATTCTTGGTATTTAAAAATTATTCTCCATTTTTTTTCATAATGCTAGCTCATGAATGTTAGATTAAAAGGGAAGGCTTCTACGCTGACTGATTTTATAATTTTAAATAGAAATGAGTTTAATAGATCAATTTTCCTTTTCTTTTTCATAATTTTCAATGAAAGAAAAATGCAATTGCTGCTGTTTTTATTATATTATTCTTTTAAAATTTTTCTAAGAGACTAAAACGTGCAGATATAAAAGTTTTTCGAAAAACACAATTGTTATTGTTTTAACTATTACAATAACAACACATTAGTGTAATCTTATTTATTTATTTATTTATTCTCTATTTTCTAATTGATTTTAAAAATAAAGTATTACATTTGAAGGTAAGAATTAGACCAAAAACATTTTTAATGTTTGAATATAAAGAGAGAATTACTTTTTTAATTTTCACGAGAATTACTGTCCAATGTTTATATTTCAAGCCCTGTTTTATGTTTGAAATAGATTTTCCCCAATCCAGTTTTTATAATTTCCAAGAATCGAATAAATAAGTTTCATGTGCTGTTAATTTTGATAATATAAACAAAAACCAGATTTTGGGAAATTTAATCATACATTAATAATTTACAACTGGTTGAAAAATTACAGCCATTATTACAAATTTTATTTGTAAAATATTCATTACAAACATATGAATTATTTTTGAAGGCTAAGGATTTCGTGAACTACATTTTTTATTTAAACTGTATTTCGGAATCATTATCCCAAAATCATTGAGTTATGCACTTTCTTTTGATTTAAGAAAACAGTTACTAATTTATTAATATAATTTATATACTAAATTTTTAATAAAATCATTAAACAAAATCCTCAAACAGATCACAGTATATATAGTCATTTGTTCTAGCAATGCATTTCTTTAATATCAGCATTGTTATCTCTTGTATAAAGTTCTATTTTTTATGGCACGACTGATTCTCAATACAAAATTATGCTTTTAAACTCTAGAAGATTTTGATATAATACTATTTAAGTCGTAATAATTAATAATGTTGATATAAATATTTAGGAATATCACGTTAATATTGATGCACCATATCCAGATACTATTACTGATTATAAATATGGCGCCAAGTTATATTTTAAATTTTCAAATTATATATGATATTGCCTTTAGTATCCAGCTATTTTGTGGATGATACTGGCTATAATGATATCTACAATCTCATAGATATAACTTTATGTCCGTAGGCCCCTTAAATTGTCAGACATTAAAAACGTGCTATTTTGTTTACCATATGTTCTACTCATGGTGTGCAAATAGATTTGTAACAAAGATCGTCCCAATGACATTATAGACCATTAAAAACATCAATGTGCAATTAATTTATTTCCTAAATTATGCAGTATTGTAACTTTATATTTGTATTCGTTTGGTAAACTGCACAGATTTAAACACTATCCTTCTTTCTTAGATTTTAATAATGGAGAAAAAAGGATATAATTAAATACTTGATGGAACAATGAAAACAGTTTTTATTCGTTTCGTAAACTACACAGATTTAAACAATATCCTTCTTTCTTAGATTTCAATAATGGAGAAAAAAGGATATAATTAAATACTTGATGGAACAATAAAAACATTTTGAATTTCTTTATGTTCATAAAATCTATTGTTTTAAATAATTTTATTGTTAAAAATACTTTTTAAAAATTTGCTAAAATTCCCGAAAAATTTGCCCAGGTAGTAAACTGGAATCATAAAAAAAATAATTTTGAAACAATGTGAATTTTATTTTTGTTCAATAATATTTTCGGAAAATTTTACGCCAAAAATAATTATATCATTTTTAAATAATTAAATTTCTAATTGAAAATTCAAAAACATTATCTACGTTCTACATTCAAACTCTTCAAGTTGTGTCAAATTTGGTAGTTGTGGATAAAATAGTCATATAAGTAGAGCGCCAAAACACGCACACATTTTCATCTTTATTATTAATAGAGAATACCGTAATCTATTAAGCTTTAGAACAAAATTTTGATTATATTTCATATATTATTTCTATTTAAAAAGTTTATAAAGTAATTATTTTTATGAAATTTATAAAACTATAATTATTTTTAAGCAGTTTCACTAATGAAGGTTATAATGAGTCGTTTATTTGAAAAGAATGTACCAGTCCATATTTTCAAAAAAATCAAAATTGGCAAAGACTTTGGCGATTTCAACTATGTATCGCTCCAAATTCATGTTGTAACCCTTGATCTTTTTGCGGTAAAAAAAAAATCTAGATATCCCCCTCCTCTTTCAGAGCGGGGGGGGGGGCACGAAGAACTGTGTGTAATGTTGGGTTTTTGCGGGGAGGGATCTGGTCCAGGCTTTCTTGGCTTCAAGTAGAGAAAATATTGACCGGGAACAACTTTGGATTCAACTTTTCCACTTCTACGTTGCCTTATATATATATATATATAAAAGGATGGCTTTTCGGAGTATTTATTGGAATTTATTTCAGGGAGAGGAGAACTGTTGAAGGTTGCGAATATTGCTTCGGTATCCGTCGTCTTAGGAACGTTAGACGTATTTGACTCGGTTGAAATAGAATGACAGCTTAGGTATGCCGTCAGATGTGCTTTGGATTTCTGGGGCTATTATTATATGAAGTGTTGGAGAATGCTAAAGTTGATAGGCATGCATTAACGTATGTTTAATGAAAGCTTATTCATAGCACTTTTACTTTCTGGTAACGAAAGTGTAGAGAAAGTATTATAATTATCAAGAAATTCGATCTCAAGATTTTGATATATCTCCACGTTTTAGACCTTCCAAAGTTCAATAAACACATTTTGGGAAACTATCCGTCTATCTGTCTGTGTCAAATATAATACAAAAATGCTTCAAGTTCGACAGATGAAATTTTGTACACGGTTTTTATACCAAATTTGATTTCTACCAAATTTTGAACAAAATCTGTATTGTAAAAGTCTGCCCGGTTGTTGAAATATACGTAAGAATAATATTTACAAAACGAAGAGAGGCAGATGGATAAAATTTGGTACACAAATTTAACATCTGTAGTGTACACACCTTTCAAAATGTGAGCAAAATGCAACAAGTGGTTGACCGTCTGTCGATATGTATTTTTTGAAATATGCAAGCTCAATAATTCAAAAACGCAATGACTTAAATATAACAAATTCGGTATGTGGTTCTTTTGACTACATGTGTAGTTTTGTGTGAAATGTTTTTTTCAATCCATTGGGAAATATGCATCTAAAACAGAAATTCGATTTTCTGGTATTATTACCGTATACCAGAGATAAATTGAAATAAATTCGCCAAGGATAACATGATATATTCAATAAAAATGCTAAATTCACGCCAAAAGTTAATATTTTGTAGCCATTATACACCAATGCTATGCAAGGCACTTTCTTGGATAACATCTTTATTAGAGAGTCCGTGAGAAAGTTTTTTGGATCCCACTCCCGCTGGTTGGCACAATGCCTTTCTATTAAAATGATAATTTAGAAATACTAAGACATAAATGGATGAAATTTGGTATGTGGCCTTAACATCAAATTTTTAGATTTCTATAAAATTTTGAACGAAATCCATATTTTATCTGCCCGGCTGCTCCATTAGAAGAGAGCACGAAAACTGCAAAACGTAAAATGCTAAACAAATAAAATTCAGCACATTTGGTACATTAACAAAATTTAATTTTAATTATGTTCTTCCCAAATTTTGACAACGCCTGTCAAAGGGTTGACCGTCAGTTGATTTGTACCTTCACATACATGCAAACGCGATATCTCCTAAATCCAGTGAATTAAATAAAAAAATTCAATATGTGATCTTGTGGATCTTGTGATCACAGCTGTACTTCTGAGTAAAATTTTGATTTTAATCGATCAGAAAAGAAACGTCTGAAATTCATATAGATTTAGTAAAAATGCTAAATTCACGGCGAAGTTCTGAATTCCATAACTATTGTTACAAGCCTGCAATTCGGCTTCCCAGCATAGTTTGTTCCATCGTCGGAAAGAAAGTTTTAAAATCATCGGTACTAGACGGCGTCCAGGTGGCGCGTCGAAGGTCCCAGAGCTTGGCGACAAACTCGGCGACCATTTGGCGACTTAGCGACGAATTTGGTGACTTTGGCGCCAAAATAGATAATACCCGAAACTTCGAGAATTTTCCCGATCCGTCCAGTAGGAACCGAGATACGCCTCGAACGTTCCTGATTGGTTGAAACGCTTCTAGCCCCGCCTCCTGAGACCTATAAAAGGGGCTGCAGCTGCCAGACGGAGTCAAAGCCAGTAGTCAGAGTGGACGGAGTGGTCGAAGAAGAGTAAGCGGAATCGACGGAGCGAAGTCAGTAATCCGAGTCGGAGAAGTAGAAGACGGAGTAGTCGGAAGAGACTGAGTCAAGCTAGTGCTGAACTGAGCTGTGCGCTACTGTCTGCAGTAGATTCTGGTTGTATGCTGCTGTTGTATGCTACACGTCTCGGGTGAAGATAATCGTCTTCTGTGCTGTGTATAGTTGTCGCTTTTGTGCTGTCCCGTGTGTCTTCGTGTAAATAAACGTCGTTGTTTTCTTTTCCCATTTCCACCTGATTATTGAGCGTTCTCCACACCATATAACTTCCACTATCCAAACGAACCCCGGTAAAGAAATTTCGTAACACTATTGTTCACCAATGCCATACATGGCAATTTGTGATTTTCGCCAAGGTCTACAATTTTATGTTAATACTGTTTAGTTCAGTGTTGGCGGAGTGGTCGTTAGCATATAAGGTCAATAATTGTATATGGGGAGGAGGATAGAATCTTTATTGGAGAGTATACAAGAAAATAGGGAGATTATTCCCACTGATTTGTTTTGAGGATAATAAAAATAATAGTTTATTATTTGAAGCATTATATGTTATGGCGTTGTTATTTGTTGCTTAATAAGATACGTGGCTTTATTTTAAAATTTTAAACGTGACTGCATATTACAACTATTTTCCTCTTTTAATATAAAAAAATGAATGTGTGGCTAGACTTTTTAATCTGGAGCTACAAGGTTTGGCACAAAGATACTTTGGAGAAATACATCTCGGAGTGATATTTTTGAAATTGATTAACTCAAAATTATGTTGCATTTTGACTTTTGTCAACAATAACTTTAGAAAATATTATTATACAAAAATTAATTTTTCAGTGTTTAAAATTAAAAAAAATATTTGATGATATCAATTTAGCCTTTTTTTGCAAATTTTACGTGAACAGTTTTCTTTATTAGAGCGAATTTCAAACTGTTTTCAACATTTTTTGCATGATTTTATTCAATTTTGGTAGTGATAGTTTATATGAGGGAAGTTACAGTAAAACGGAACTCGATGCCCAATTAAAAGACGAACTACCTGAATAGTTATACTTTTATCGACACCTTGACGTTATGAAGCTTGTCACCAACAGAAAAGTTCATGTACAAAATAAAAAAAAGGCTCTATGGCATTAAAAATAATGTCGCTTTTATGTTTGATGCTTAAGAATAATTTGGATCATGAGTTATGTGTAAAAGATTTGATAGATATAAATCACTTTTAGTGATCATTTGGTTTTATGTGGATAATTACTTAAAGAGTTTCCTCCGCAAAATAATTTTAAATTTCAGATGTTGATGGACATACAGCTTATACTATTTTAAAAAAAACATGAACAGCTTGCTCATTCTTCTTTGCTTTAAAAAAATTCAGCCTATATGCTTATATATTAAATTATATTCTAAAAAACACCAGAAATACTTTAAAAAATGAGCGAATTTAGAAAAAGTTTTCACCCATTTCTTGATTTTGAAGTTAGAAAACTTAATTGCAACTAGTAAAAAAATGTAAAATTTTTATTAAAATCATACTTATCTTATATTGGAACCTAATCAACTTGAAAAATAAGCCAAATCTTTATATCATGAATATCAGGATGAAATATTAGCAGCAACAATGAAGACGATTTCAGTTTCTCTTTAGCAATGAAATATATTGTTAAATGTGTTTAAAATATTTTTAAAAAATAGAATATAAATTATGCAACAAAAAATATTGGTATCATTAAAATGATGTATATATTTTTAAATTTTAGGATGATGTAAAGACCATTTTTGTGCTGTTATATTTTTGGAAGTTTTTTTAGAGAAAGCATCAAAATTTTGTATAATTTTTAGTTAATTAAAATTTTAAAACGAATCGCCTCGACATACACACTTTCATATTATCCTATGACGCATTTGATTTAAAGGTCTGGCTTTTAGAGATCCAACATATGCGCGGGCACACCCACACACCCACCCACACACACACACACACACACACATACAAAAACACACAATCTTTATTTTTATTAATGCAGAAAAATGTTAAATGCAATTAATTTTCTCGGCGGGTATTTTTTAGAAATTTTCCTATTGTTACATTTGTCTCTATTGGAAGATTACTCCTATTTTATTCTATTAGGTCGCTTATGTATTGTTGTATATATTGTAAAGTTTTATTTTGTTACGTTATTGTTGGATACGTTATAAAGGCGAAAATATATTTATAATGAAAGACGTGGATTTACATTTACTTTAATCTCAGGAAAACGAGTTGAGGATAATTTTAAGGTGCCCATTGAAAAAACAAATGTTTTAAAGATAAGTGGAAAATTTATTACCTTTCTAGTAGTACTTATTTATGTATCTATTGCAGCTAATTTACATTTTAGCAGTTAAAAACCTCAAAATTAGAAAGATAATTTACAGTCAAACTTGAAGGATCATCATTAAAATTTAAATAAGCTAAAACAATTTCATTTTTAGACCCAAGATATAATTTTTTCAATTAAATTTAAGTAAACTAGAAAATTTCTTATTCATTCACACAGTAGTTTAGAATGTTCCTGTAAAACAGAAGTTATATGGGTATTTGAGTGCAAGAATCGGTTAATGAACTCGAAAGGAATACACTTTCATTCACTTTACACGCATAATATTCAAAATTGGCGAAAAAATATAAATATTATATGGAAAAATTTTCTTTTTAATCATCAAAGATCAGAAATTAACATTTTCGTTAAAACATGAATTATTTGTGGCATTTGTCCTATTTTTGCGTTAAAAATATTGCTCCTTACTCAAATTGTAGTCACAATTCATGTAATGTAGTTCATGGATTGCATGTGATAAGATTTTGTATCTTGTTTAAATTTATTTAAATTTTCTTTTAAATTAGAATGGAGCAGAAGTAAATACTTTCGTTAAAAACATGGCTGATTGCACAAATTTTAATTGTGATTCATGTAATTCTGTTCAAGGATTGCGAATGATGAGTCTCGTTTTTTACTTCTAATTTCTTAAATAAATATACAATCAAATCTTCGCATGCGATGACTGAATTTTAAGCGGAAGTTCGTAAATATGCTCAGCACTGAATGTCTGAAAGCATTAAGAAAACCAACCAAAATATAAAAAAAAGGAAAATGTAAAAATATTTTATTTTAACTATTCAAAAATTAAAGAAGATATAATACTGTTCATAAAATTTAAACTTAGCGATAATAAAGCAAAAGATATTTAAGTGTATACCATTGACCTTTGGTGTCCTTGTGGTGCAACTGGAAAAACAATCTTTTGAACGCTTATAAATATTGAACTTTATTTCAAGCTCTTTCAGGGATTGAAATCACTTTTACCTATTAATGCTCTTCATTAGTGGTCACATTTCACTATTTAATGTTTTAAGAAAGTAGTTACTTTTAATATACTAGGCCAGGCTCTAAAATAGTGGTAAATCACCTTGGTGTATTTTGTGTGTTTTAAATAATCAATTTTGCTTTATTAAGTTGCAGATTGGCGCTCATAAGCTAACATAAAAATCCAAATATCCTTCATAATGGAGATTTAACCGTCCGATTAAACAAAGATTCTAAGTGCTTTTTCCTTTGCCGACATGCTGATTACACCAGACCCCTTTGAACCCTCTCCTTCGTCCAATCTAGAGAGATGTCATTAGCGCAGAATCGAACTTTTCCTCACTCTTTAGTGGGTGTAAACAAAAACAAATCTTCTCTGACATCCCTCTCGGAGCCTTGTTATGGGGCCCGAAAGGGACTCCATCCAATGATCCAAGAATTCCAGCTAATGATATTTTAATATCGATTCTTCATTAGATGATTTTCACGCAAAACAAAAGACTAAACAGCCGTTTCTCGAAGTATTCCCGCACACTAAATGGCAATGAAGAGACCCGTGAGTAATTCTGCATTTAATGAGCGCCAAGATGGATGACCGTGTACGGAAAAGATTCGGGGAGTTATTCCACAGAACGAGATTATGTTGTTACTGTCATCACCCAGAAAATAAATGTTCAATTGTGGAGAAATGCGCGCCGCTAAATACCTTACAGATTAGCGGTGCTAATGCGACTCTTTTACTCAAAGTCCCCCCCCCCCCCACCGAATTATGGGGGATTTTTGCCCCTTGTGATTTGTTTACTGGAGTTTCAAACGAATGTAGCTTATTAAGGCCAATTTTAAAGCATGCGCATGACTGCAGCTTAGTGAACTTGAGGAGAATTATTTGGGCTGACAGGGCCGCGGTGGCCCGGTGGTATGGTCTCGGCTTGTGAGCTGTAGGGTTTCAGGTTCGAGACCGATTGCACCGAAGAACCGCCGTGTAAGGGGGTCTGTTGCACGTTAAATCCGTCATTACAAGCGTCCTCCCGCTGGTGTGGTGTGGCGTGGAGAGAAGGGTGCCAGTTCAGGTGTCGTCTTCGTCATCTGACCGCAGTTCAAAATTACGTGGTCCATCCCAAAATAGCCCTAGTGTTGCTTTACAACGGGACGTTAATATAACTAAACTAAACTAAACTTTGGGCTGACAAAATTTGTATATATTCATTTGAGGCGCCATATAATTATGGCAGAATTTTTCAAATGGAAATTCATGGAATTATCTGGATTTTATAAATCATGTTAATACTTTATTCTCTTAATTTATCAATATATTTAAAATAATCAGGAAAACCAAATAATCAACCCTGCAGCCATAACCACTGTTCTAGTATGCCTGATTTTTAATTTGCCCTGATAAGGTATGTGTCCTACTGCTCACTGATTCTTTCAAAAATTGGAAATACGCGACTTCAATGGGAGAGATTTTTATGGGGAGAAACTTCGATAGACTTTCTCAATCACAATCATTTCACTGATATTGCCAATTTTTATTTCGATTCATAACTGATAATGTTTTTAAAACATAATGAATCGGCTTCTGCCCCTGTACTCGATTTTAGACAAATATTGCAATGGTGGTACAATTCGGTTGTAACAGCGACTAAAAGGCACCAAGAAAAAATTTCACCAAATAAGATTATACTCAAGTGCATTATTATTTACCATGAAAAATTTTGGACATGCGAATCAAACGCTATCTAGTTTGACGATTGAAATCACCAAATTGGTAAAAAATTTTCTTGGTGCTTTTTGGTCACCGTTTCATCCGAAAAGTACCATAAAAGCTTAACATAAAAGTACCATAAAGTTACCATAAAAGTTTAACACAGCTCGCACTCGAAACGAATGGACTTATTACACTAATTTTATTCAATAATTATTTTTAAAACTTTGAACGCATACATGTCCAATAAGAATCCTTCACTTATTTTAATTTAAAATAATATTTTGATTTGGTATAGTAAAATGTAGTTCAAGTAATTTGGCTGATGTTATTAAATTAATACTCCTAATGTGGTAGATGAAAAGTTAATCACCAGAGGCTGAAAGTTCAGATAGTTTTTTTCAGTAAAACTGGAGGAAAACTATAAATTTCAGAGATGGTTATCGGACAACGCTACTTTAGTGAAATCACTATATTGCTCTAATAATAAATTATACTTTAATCAAAAGATTTTAAAATGCTATTAGCAAAGTTTTGCACATAATAGATTGTTGGTTTCTTGAAAGAAGGATTGGGAATCCAATGCCACGAAATTCATCGAATTTTTTAAAACATCATTTTTAATGTAGAGGCAAATTTATTTCAACGAGTGTTAAAAAGATCACTAATTTTGGATAAACTAACCGGATTGAGATTTGTTCTCTGGTATTAGCACCGTTATTGCTGAAACAGCTAACGAATTCAAATAGAATTAATTTTAAATGACGTAGAAGCTATTGCTTTGCTTACTTGTATTAAAAGTGTTCTATTTCTATTAATTAATTAATTTTAGCAGCCGTTTTGAAGCAAAATTTTTTCAAATGATTCAAAACATTTCATTAAAGTGCAAATATTTTATCATAGGTTTCTCTTTTTAAATTTAATTAATAATAAATTAAATTAATAAATAAATTTTAAATTATGATTATTTCAAAACGTCTACAAGAAATATAATTTTAAAGGAATATAAATTTTGGATTAAACAGCCATAATCAAGTAGAGCTTGATCTTTACTTCCAATAGAGGAGAATATATGAGAGTGTTTGTCTGTTTATTCGTGTTCTGCAGGCAAAATCGTTTGGCTTAAAGCTGCAAAACTTAACATAAATAAACTTTGGAAAATAGGAAAAAACGGTTCGGAGCGAGCTTTGGAAAAAATATTAATCTTAATTTTATTGATAAATTTAAGTAATATGTCGATGTTTTTCCGCCATAACTCCCAGAAAAATTATTGCACAGAAATAATTTTTACAACATTTTAAATATAACAGAAACTATTGTTGTAATAACGTAGCTTTAGTTATAATGTAATTTTCTCGGAAATTTATTACATTTTTTGGGGAAACGTGAGCATTAAGTTTTTGAGGGAATCATAAGCATTATGTTTTGAGGGGAATCTTGAGTATTATATTTTTTGGGGAATTGTGAGCATTAAGTTTTTGGTTAATTATGAGCGTTAAGTTACGTAAACATAGGAGATTTAGTTGACATTATACAAAACCCATTCTACAGAGAATTAGTGAATAGTTTATTTAATTAATACATGATGCAACACAATGCCCAAATCTTCTATTATGATTTCTATAATCTTATTTATAATTGAAAGCAAATGCATTGTTTGGAAATAGGCTGTATAATTCTAGCACAATTTTAAATTTATGATGAAATAGTATAAATTTTTAAATATGTAAATACAAATTTATATTAATTTTATAAACTTAAGTAATGTTTAGAATTGAAAACTGATTACAAATGACCTTTTCACGTGTTTAAAAGTATGCTCACAGCTGCTAATTATTATGAAGTGCTTCTAATGTTTAATCAAGATTGAAAATTCTAACTGGATATCAACTAAAATAGTGCAAACATGACTCTTCTCTGATTTATTATCCCAGAAACTGATCTCTAGTTATATTTAGCTTCTGGAATTTGAGAAAGTTAAGAAATATATTGGTAATTTTTTAAGATACAAGAGTCAGTTTTTATTTATACTTTTTTCGAAGGATTAGAAGGCAATTTGATTAGACAATGCTTTGAGAATAGTAGGTAAATATATTGATAGCTTTAAATAATGTAAGTGAAAGTTTTGTCCTTACTACGTCAAGTATTATGAAGAGCCTCATTCACTATTTTGTCTTCAATAGTAAATGGAAAAAATCTAATGTACTGCTCCACCACTTTCAGATGAATGCTTGAGGCGCTTCTTTCTATATTGGCAGGTTGCCTAATGTGGTTTATTAACTAGTATTTGAATGTTCTAGTTATACAGAAATTGATTGTTTTCTCAGTTAATTAAGACTGAAGTACAGATTGTGGACCAGTGATCATCAGACAGTAAAAGGTATCCTCTAAAGAAGAAAAATTTCTTCTTTTTTAAAGTCAATACTCAAGATGCTTGAAACTGTAACTCCGACATACAAAAACAAAGCCCTTTTTATATAAATAAAATGTACAATATACACGTTTGATATTTTTACACCGAAGAATTACTCAAAATTGGTCTACGATAATTGCACCAGAGAGATGCCGTGTACTTATTGAAATATCTATGCAAATTTTGTTTTGTTGTTGCCCTTCATATGCTTTTTCACTTGAGATATCGCTTGAAAAAATATTTCAGTAATCAACACTACCAAATGAATCAGACACAATACCTGCTCATATGTGTCATATCTTTATGAATAAGGTGTCTGTGACATTTATTTATAGTCCCTTGGTGGAAAGCAGGAAGATACAGGATCAATACGGGCAACCTGCTATGCCACAAAGGAAGCGAACGCTAGAAGCAGCTGTTGGCAGAACAGAACGAACGCCTGGGGACTAACATCACATGCAGCCCCCGAACCCCCCTTTCAGCTCAAATCGTTCGATATGCCATCTAGTCTTAATGAAGGCGGACCCACATCTCCTCACACCCCCACCTTTTCACGGTTTAGCATCCCTGGGAGGGAGACAGGGGGTGGGGAGTGCTTTAAGCCATCGTGTGTTAACGGCTTTAATAGAGGATAGCATACAGTGGTAATTTCTATTCCGAGATTCAGTGCTTGTGTGGTGATTAATTTTATGAGGGTTTTAAGAGTAAGATAGAGGAATAAAGAGCAAAAAAAGTGTATGAAGCAGACGATAAAAAAAGCAAAGAATTTTTTCTTTTGTCTCAAATATTTTTTTTGTCTTCTCTTTTCACACAATCGGGGGTTCTTCGTACCTTAATTGCTGGTGGATTTAAATTGGATTGTTCTAGCAAAGGCTTTTTCAAATTGATATTCTTTTTCCCGATTGAAAAACTCTCGAAGGAGCGATGGAATGATTGAATCATATTTTCGCGGTTTACAGTGAGAAAAGGAAAGGGAACGATGAGAGAAAATAAATAAATGCGGTGTTGAGGGTATTGTTACCTTCATTTTACGATTTTGAGTTTCGTATGGATATATGCGGTAGTTTGTGTGGGATTTACCTTTCCGCAGCTTAGAGTTGGAGGGTGGAATTGCTCTTTTGTTTTCACTTCTCTTCTTTTATTTGCAAGGGAATAAGCGCAGATGTCGCAGGTATTCCAATTTAGTTTATTCTCTCTTTCCGGTGTGGAATTGTAATTTAAGATTCATTTCATTTGGTTTCATTTTTCTTTTACTGAACTGAAAGGAGCAGCTTTCACTTAAAATTGATTACTTTGGTCCTATTTTTACTTATTTGTTTAAGGAATACACTTACAGTAGAAAAAGAAAGATTTTTCTTTTCTCCTGTATGTAAAATGCATATTTATTTTCTAGTTTCTACTTCATTTAAGTCGAAGCTCGTGAAATGCCTTACAGAGAATCCATGCTATTTATATTCAGAAAATATTGAAAGTGATTTTGAATAAGGAATGCATTTTGAAGTTTATTATTCTAAAAATTTATAAGTTATATATTTTATTTCCCTTGCCCATTTTTTCATTCTGAAGAAATTGTAGCATGAACATGAATTAATATTAGTCATAAAACTAAATAATGTAAATATACATTTTTAAATTGGTAAAATGAAGAAAGAAGTTAATTGACTAATCCATATAAAAATGAAAAGCGATGACTTCTTTGCAGTTTATATATTATTTCTGTGAATTCTATCAGTTATGCTCACATGATACCCATTTAATGTGCCAGGAAAATTATATTTATGGGCATATTATACGCGTGCAAAAATTATAGTTATAAAACATTTGTGTATTTTTTGATGGTTTAATTAGAGCTTAAGAAAAAACTAATGATATTTCAATATCATATCAATTGACTTCATTAGTTAGAGTTCATTTGAATAAGTAGAAGTATCTTTCATTTTTCTTTTTTGACTAATTCACATCATTCTTGGTTAACACCTCTTACATATCTTAGATTTTTAAGCGAACAATTCTCGTATATATATATATATATATATTTCATGCATTTTGGCAACGATTATAACAATAAAATTTTACATTAGATAGTATATAATTTTATATTTAGATAAGGTTTTGCTTTTTAAGTTTATCTATATAGGTGTTTTTCCTAAAAAAAAAAAAAAAAAAAAAAAAAAAAAAGATTTCCCCGCCCCATCCCATTTTTTATAACTAACTGTTCGAGCCTTTTTCTATCTGCTCTCATGCTGACAACATCATATATCACCATCTCATAAATTTTTGTGCTACTTGCAATGTGTTAAGACCAGATTTCCCCATGGTAAAATTGAGAGTAAGTTCAAAAATATAAGTTATAATAGATAAACAGTAAAATAAATAGGTACTGTAATATAGCGGATTGTAAATAGCATGTTAAACTAAGTGTAATCATGATTTTTTTTTATTTAAATAAAGTTCACATGTAGGTAAGATAGAAAAATACTCATATGTAATCACATTGAAAAGTATCGATTCAAAAATTTAATATGTGACAAGTATATGAATATTTTCTAAAAAACAAACAAACAAAAAAAAAAAAACACGATTTTAAAGGGGGGGAAAAACTACCGAGTGAAGCTTAGTTTCCCAGGTTCAATAATTATAACATATTCGAGAGCATATTTCACTGGCCTATATATGTATCCGAAATTCATTACAATAAACAATGGATATAAAAATTTTTATAAGATACAATTAGTCAGTACAATAAAAAAAATAAGTTTACAAAAAATTCAGCATAAAAATGTAGGTAATGAAGTCAAGATAATACCAATCACAAAATTTCTTACGAAATAACCTTTATATTTTCACTTAAAATTAGGTAACGCAAAAATGGGAGTTATTTTCTGTTCAGCTAGATAATAAAAAATAATTAGGAAAACTATCAACAACTTCAAACATCATAGATTGCATTCAGGCATTTATTTCAATGTGCAAAGATTTTTCTTCACCAGACATCTAATAATATCATTTAATTCGAAAAATCATTTTAATTTACATATTTTTTTCTTTTAAACTTTATATAAAAACTGGTGCCCCTTATCTTTTACATTAAGTGATACAGTTTTATTATTCTCTTGTGCCTGTTAGCATTTCACTTAACTAAGATTTATAATCCCGAAATCCTACAGAAATTCAAGAGATTTCTAAAAGAAGCAGCTTTCCTCATATGCAAACAATATGGGTAACTCTTCGCTATCTCACTGGGGCGCTGTGAACCAGGATTTCCTGCACCAGATCTCCTCTTCCTTTGTGGTTTGAGTGCAATTTCAGTCGCCTCCATCATCCGGAAGTGCTCGGTGACCACGTCCATCCTAATTTTTGCGGCCGGTCTGCTTTCCACCATAAAATAACAGCAGCAACAAAAAAGAAAGCCTGGCCCCGACAAATAAAAGAAATAAACGGAAGAAAAGGAGAGAGAGAGAAAAAAATCCAATTTCCCTCAGTCGCCATCAAGCCCTGCCACAGTTTTACGACAATGGATTCTCAGATTCGTGCTCTGCTTAAGGGAAGAAGACAACAACTGGGACAGCGGCAAAGAAAGGGAGAAAGACCATTGAAGAGAAAGGGGGGTCCAGAAAGAAAAAAAAAAGCAGGGGAAATAAAACAGGGTATAGTCTTCCAGAGAAGTTTCCATCAGTGGATGAAACCCAATTGGAACATCAAACGAGTTCGCTCTCTTTCCATCCTCCAATGGGATAGGGGAGTATACAGCGGTTTCCCGTATTTTCAAAGAACTCGGTTTGGTGAACAACGTTTAAAGTGAATAAACAGTAAAGCCATGTACTCTCACATGGGCTGTTTGTATCCACAGGAGAAGAATGCCACTGTGAAAATATCTGTGAATTTTTTTTTCGTCTGTTCCAAGTTAGTTTAATGGTACCTTCACTTTTATTGTTCTAAAACTTTTTTAGAATTATACTCCATGCATTAGCAACTTAAAGATAAAATGTAAATATGTTTGCCAAACTACATCCGGGACATTTCATGTTATTAAAACTGTTTAGATATAAAAATTGCTTAAAATAATTTAGAAAAAAATTATATCTATTTCTTTATGCTTTAAAACAAAACTCTGCTGCAAGACTGATTAATCTTAGGCCGATTTGTGTTTTTTATATTAATGTTTGTGTTTCTTATATTAATTATTATTTCGATTTGATATCAAATTTAAGTTGTAAAACTTCTTAAATAGGATACACATATTAGATATATCCTCATAAATGTGGTTTTTTTTTTTAGTTTAGTTATATTAACGTCCCGTTTTAAAGCAACACTTTGGTCTATTTTGGGACGGATATCGTAATTTTGAACCACGGTCACCACAGACGACACCTGAGCTCGCACCCCCCTCCCTCCACTCCACACCAGTGGAGGACGTTAGGACCTGACGGATTTAACGTGCAGCAGACCTCCTTACACGACGGTTCTTTGATGGAATCGGGTTTTGAGCCTGAAACCCTACGGCTCACGAGCCGAGATCTTACTACCTGGATACCGCGCCATCCCCTCCCTCATAAAGATGGGAGTTACAATCAAATCAGAGAGAAACCTAATTATAAATTATTTAATTATGTAATTTTACGTAAATTAATGCAATAAATTGTAGTAATAGTAATCTAATAAGTAGTGCAATTCAATTAAAATTAATTGAATAAATCAATTTTATTTTATTCTAATTATCTGATTTTGCTTGCTTATAGATAATAATTTCTTGATTTTCTTTCAGTTAATCAGCTCTCCTTTAATATTTTCAAAATTATGAATTTAAACATAGTAGTATAACATTTTCAACAAACTAATCTAGATATATTTCGGTGCATAAAACGTCTTTCACAAATATATATATATATATATATATATATATATATATATATATATATATATATATATATATATATATGATTAAACATACTCAGATTTGAGACTACACCAATGAAATTTTTTCAATATCTCGCATAGAAACAATGTGTCACTGTTAAGTTGCATGTCTTTTGGCTCTTATAATGACCTCTAAACATCATGGTACCGATTCAATCCATTTTTGGCGGAATCTGAAAATATTTTACCACATTCTTCTTGCAACACTTGTTTTAAATATGTTTTGTTTTAATTTTGTGTTTTCGAACTACTTTTTCTAGTATGACCCACGAATATTTTATGGCATTGATGTCGGGGTATTGTGGTAGTTCGTGTAACTGCTATTTACAATAAAAAAGACACCACGATTTGACTTTACGAGCATTCTGTTTGGGGTCGCTGTCCTACTGAAAATGAAATTTCCATCTAAACTCAAATTTTTAGCACTTTACTTTAGATTACTGCGAAGTATATCCAAGTAAACCATATGGTTTATAATGCAACCTATAAGAATTAAATTCTCTACCCCGGATAAAGCCAAGCAACCTGAAATCATGACTTAATCACCACCATGTTTACCTGTAGGACGTAAATTTTTTGGCTTGAAAGCAGTATTAGGCTTTCTCCATACAATACGAAGGCTATCACTGCCAGAAATGTTGAGTTTTCTTTCAATACTAAATATATCTTTCTTTCAAAGGTTATTGGTCTTTAATTGATGAGTTTCTGCAAACTTTAAATGCTTCATCTGAATTTAATGGCTGATGAATGATTTCTATCTAACAATGCGACTTCTATATCCAGCTTGTCTAATGGCATTTGGCACAGTTTCAGAACTTACACTTTTGCCTATAATCTGAGAAGTTTCTGCAGCAAGTTGGTAGAACCATATGGTCGCAGAAATCTAAAGAAAAGTGTTAAAAATTTCGGTTTAGATGGAAGTTCCATTTTCCAGCAGGACAACGACCCCAAACGGAATGCACATAACGTCAAAATATGGTGTATTTTTCATTATAAACAGCAGTTACACACACCATTACAGTACCCCAACATCAATACCATTGAATAATATTTGAGCCACACTCGTAGCAGTGGTCCAAAAACACAAACTTAGAAGCAAAACCCATTTAAAACCAATGTTGCATCACGAATGGGGTAAAATATCTTCAGATACCATCAAAAATTGGTTCAATCTGTACCACGACGTTTAGAGGTCATTATAATAGCCAAAAGACATGCAACTTAATAATGACACTTTGCTTCTATGCGATATATTGCAAAAATTTCATTGGTGTACTCTCAATTTTTTGAGGCAAAATTATGTGTTTGTTTATTTAAAATGCTTCCGAAAATGTCAATTTAGAAATTGTTCTTTGATTTTTCTTTATTTCTACTCTAATTTAAACCATTTGTTATGAGAAAAAATAAAAATATGTTTGCACTTCTCGGAAATGTATTTATACTGGAAGTTATATTTATCAAGTAAAGGTAAGGTGTACTCTCAATTGTTTGAGCCATTATATATATATATATATATATATATATATGTGTGTGTGTGTGTGTGTGTGTTTTTCTTCTGTACAATATATAGTCCTTCTGTGCTATCCCTCATTTTTTTTTGTAAAAAAAAGAGCATTTATGAAGAAAAATCGTGCATTTTTATTTAAAATTCTACTGATATTTCATAAGTTTTATTTTCATTTGATTTTAATCTTACACAATCAATAATCTCTCATTATCAATTTTCAAATTTTCAGAGATGTGTGTGAGTTTTCTTTTCGGAGCTTTCCCATGTATGAGAAACTAGTTTTTGTCGAATTTTACCATGTAATTAATACCAAACTATTTGACTTATATAATATAAAATAATATAACCGTTTGAAGCTATCTGTTTTCGGTAATCATGCAAATTGTTTATTTGTTCTTAACTCTAGAAAATTTACATTTAGATTTACATCTATTAAAAGGCAGAAAATATGAGCACAAAATATTTTCAACATTTCAAATGATTATTACGAAATAACCACTACAAATAGTAATGTAACCTTCTTAACATAGTGTAACCCTTTTCTTAAAATGTTATCATCAAGTTGATAGCAGAACTAAATATAAATGATCAATCAAGAGACACTTTTTAATGGTTATGATGTCGAAGGTAGCATTTTGTCGTTATATAAAATCAAACAGCCCACTTATGTTTAAACGTTGATCTGTATGACAAAACTGTGCTGTGCTGGGGTTCTGTTATTAATATCGTTCTGGAAGAAAAATTCCTCTCAGATTAATTGAAAGGAACGGATCACGTCGCTAGCTGATATTACTAATAATGAATTATTAATATTATTAACGTTTAAAGCTAGCGAACAAAACTATAACAAAATCAGTGTTTAGCTTTCCTTCATAAATCTTGTACAAAACTTGACCAAAATACCACTTTTGCATTCACCGAACTATAAAGCGGGAATTTGAAATTTACTCAAGTGATTCGATTTCAAATTTTATTATAATATTGATAAATTTACAAAAGTAAATATAAATTTGGAATATTTGATGATTGTTACAGATTTGTAATATTGTTTCTCAGTGCAGTAAGTCTCCTGGTAATATTACGGATTGCTCCGATGGATGCTAAGCGCATGTTGCGTCAATGATGACTGGTCTTGGTGACAAACTCGGCAGTTATGTGGAGAATTTGGGGACGAAATTGGATATACTAGAAACTTCAACAAATTTGAAGATATGTTCATTTGGATTAAAGTTATGTCTCTAATGTGAGACATAAAGATAAAGAGAGTTATATGTTTAAAAACAAAAGCTTCTGTACCTTGTCTCGGAATCTGTAAAAAGCTCTGATAGGAAGTTAAAACCAGCGAGTACTGAATCCGTACGGTCTGAAAATAGTAAGTAGTACCGACTCAGTTGAAGTGAATTGAGACTCAGTTCAACTGAGTCTGTAAATTGAGTTCAATTCCACACTCAAGCGAGTAGTCAGTTGAGTGTGGTTATCAACTCGAGAGACATAAACAGTTGAGAATCCTCTCTCTTGTGAGTTCTCTCTGAGAATTTTGTTCTGTTATGTTTGTTTATTACTGATTTACTTGCAGACCTTGCTTGTGTGCTATTGTTTACGGCAAATTCTGATCTTGTGTTTATTTCGGATACGTATTTTGTTACCTTAACTTCGTGATTTCAGCTTTGATAAAGCGTCGTTATTTATTATTGAACCTACTGGACCATGTTTACCGTCCACTTAATAGACCTTTGATTTTTGGAAACCTTCCGTAACAATATTTTTTTGAAATAAAAATCTTCTATATTTTTCAACAAAGTAAAATTTGTATTACTCTCTCAGTGAGAATGACAACTGTGTGAGGTATGGTAAAGAAGGTTGTCCTGTATCGCCGTTGCAGAATATTGTCGCCAAATTATTTCACAGTTTGAGAAAATAATTGACAATGTCAGTCAATGTCACCTCCGTTGGTGTCTTTTCTATATGGGATGAATGAAAATATACCCAATCAGTGGTTTGGAGAATAAAAATGTAAAAAATAAATGCCGTAACATCACAGTTGGTTAATTGGTCTTGATTTATTGGCTTAAGAGCCACTCTTTCATTATATTTCTCCCGTCTTAAGGCAAAATATTCATTTTTAGAAAATTAGCCAGAATCAAATGGTTAAAAACAATTAAAAGATTTATAAAAATATCAAGAGGTGTGATTAGAGGTCAAATTGACATCTAATGTAGAATAATGCTGAAAGGGGAAAGTTATGTCTTTATAATAATGAGAATTAAATAGTCTGCATTTTAAAAATGGAAAAGATAGAGCTTGTGGGATACTAACAAATAATACGATGGGAATTTCTGACGTATTTGTAAAATATAGTTTAGGTTGGAGACAAGAAGATATACCTCATGTGAGAAATTGATTGTGGGCATAAAACGCCGTGATTCTAACAACAAATTTCAAAGTGTAATCTAGGACTTCCAACATATACACATATGAAAAGAGTATCGAGAAAGAGCAATTTAAATTGTATTGTTTTCTAATTGAATTAATTATTATCCCATTCTGTTTATTTAAGAGTTAATTTTTAAAACTCATAGTATTTTTCGAGATCAAAACAATAAATACAAATTTAATATCAGAAACGATACAGATTAAAATTAAAATAACCGTCAAATAGGAGGGCCACTTCTTCCACACTGTCTTATTTATCAAATATACCTTGCGAAATTTTACAAGCCAAGTATCCAATTCACTAGAACCTGCTCATTCAAAAACAAACACCATCACTGCCCGTATAATTTAAATCCCATCAATTTCCAACAGTTAGCCGTCTTCCTCGCCGATAATAATCGAAGCATCGCCATTTAAAAATTCTTCCACATCAGAACGGAGGCGATCCAGAAATCGTCACTGAATCAGTCGTACGCAGATATGAGTAATTTGGTTTGTTCTACAACTTACTTTCGATTCGCATCAATCTTATTACGACATGGCATCAGAACCTGCCACTTAATTGGGAGAGACTGCTCTTCCTCGCCAAGACTTTTCTGTCTCTCTCTCTTTCGTTCCTTCTGGAGAGAGTCCTGGCCTCTCTTTAAAAGAGAGCAGTGGCGAGAGTCATTAGGAAGAATCTATCACGACAAACGAGACCTGTCACTGACTTCGTACACAAGCAGGAATCAAATTTCGGGCAAAATGGCGTATGGTGATCAGCCAGGGGGAATTGGAGAGCTTTATATAGAAAAAGGGAAGAATTATCAAGGGGAAAAGTGTTTCGATGTGTTATGTTTGCGATGTGTTGCCAGATTGATGGTCAAAAACAGTGTGGCGATATAAACCATTTAATTGCTTTTAATGGAGAGACAGACTTTTCGTGAAAGCGTTGTGCCATTGAAAGATAAGAACTCTTAATAAAGAGGGATTTTTAATTCAGTGGGATTTAATAGAAACTATCAGCATATCAAATATTTTTGAATGCAAATAAATTTCTGAATAAATATCATCTTCACTGCTCAGTTGAGAGCGATGCAGATATTATAAATTAATCCAAAATTAAGGTAAGATTTAAATTTGCCACCATTCGTGTCGTGAAATATCGGCAACCCAATTAGAAAACCATTTGACAGTTGATAATTTAAGGCTAGCAAAAATGCAGCGTTACTCGATAGTATGTATCTTCAATGTTGAACAACATTTCAAAAATAATGAAAGTTTGGAGGCCACAGAATTTTATGATGTTATTTGAATTTAAAAATTTAATCTAATAAACTCATAAGCAAGCATGCATTGTAGGAGGAAATTCAACAATGCATCTATGAAATTCAGACACATTTACGCAAAGTGGTCATAGAAAATTTCGACAAAAGAGTGCATATGTGTCAGCAAAAACTTGGAGATTGTTTTCCCTATATCTTATTTCATACATAACCCTATCTTGTGTACTTTACGATTCAGTAAAAATATAACAATAAAAAAACAGTGTTTTTTTAATTTAATTTAAATTGTGCATTAATACGTTGTTCTATTGTGTAACGCTCCATTTTTATTTACCCTAAACTAGCAGCTGTCAAATGTTTCAATAAGATTGCCAATACTTTACTGCCCGAATGGTGGCAAATTCAAAACTTGGATTAGTTTTGTGGCACCCTTTATAATGCCTGGTGTTAGCACAAATTCCATACAAATAATTGTTAAGATTTTACTTCATCTCTTAGAATTACTCTGTTTCTTCTCTAATCTTTACAGACAGTTTTGCTTCTTTGACTTATTCAATAATCGAGTAAATACCTTTTACTGTTCTGTCTTACTCTGTTTTCTAATAAATAGTTTTAATATCCTGTCCAATCCATTTTTCAGCCAGATAGTCTTACTTCAATAATCTAGCAAACAATTGCTATCCTACCTACTCAATAATCATGTGAATAGTTTTACTACACAGACTTATTTAGTAACAGTAGCATACTACCCTATCACAATCAAATAAACAAGAGATAATTTCACTAACTATTCCTATTCACTCAACGAGCAAATTGTCGTCCAATATCTCATTGTCACTATCATTATGATAATGACTAATTGTATCGATTATAGTACCGATAATTCAGCAGATAATTTCATTGTCCAATCATATTCAATCATCCGATGTGTTGCATTGAGTAGGAGACCAATCATTCAGTTTAAATTTATTATATAATATTATTCAATAATCTGACACGTGTTTATATCATCAAACGGATTTTCCAATGGTAGTGTGCATTAGACCAATCATTCAACAGATAATTTTATTGCTTAAACCTATTCAGCCATCCAATGTGAGATGGGTAGTTAGATTGCTAATGACTAATTGCTAATAACTTACTGCCAGAATAGTAACCACAAAAGTAACCAAAAGGAATGACTGTTCTCATCTTACAAAAAAAAAAAAGATATAGAAGAGTTTTTCTCTTTATTTCTGGGTAAAGTTGAAAACGAATTTTGGAATCTTATCTACCAGTTGTTTAGAAATTAAAATGTATATATTTAAAATAATACGCGGAGATGCACGAACCACATAAGATATTTTTTTCATTTGTCCATCTATTCATGGAAATAAAGCGTTCTTTTTTTCACTATAATTCCTTTGTAAATATCAAAATAATTATATATTTTAAACTGAGCTTTTTGCGATAAGTAGAGAAATTGTGAGCAATACGTCAAATCATTGTTTGCAAACTATTTTATTGGATTTCTAAAGGAAAAATATTCGGAAAAAAATAGTACTTTCCAGGAAAATTTTTAATTTTTGTCATTAAAGAATTTATTTTTTAAGATATCATTATCAATAAAGTTCTTCGATATGCTATGCAATTTATAGTGAAATATATAAGTAGAAATTTAACAAATATTAAAAATATTTAATGTGCCCCAAAGTTTTGGATCTTAATCCATATATATTATTATTATATAATAAAATATATCGTCTGAAGTTTTTTTAAAATGAATGGATAATTTATTCTTCACACAAGAAAAAAATTATGTCAATTATGGCTTTTCTGATGTTGTTTTAGTTTCTGTTGTTCAAGCGTAAGCAGATTTTTTAGAAATTCAATAACGTCTTATGTATTTTTGTATTTTACTATATTAAATAGCTAATTCCAGTTGCTTTACGAAATCGGTTATTTTTAATTTACTTTCAATTAAATTTGAATTAAAATTGTGTATCAGCTTTCAATTATATTCACACCCTCATATGAAATCGTATAAAATAATTCTCAAATCTCAAATCCTTAGCTCAAATTAAATTTATTATTTATTTTATTAAATTTATTATTTATTTTATTAAATTTATTATTTATC
>JAPMOR010088699.1:60309-73659 GCA_026543865.1 Argiope aurantia | reverse complement strand
AAAGATTCAGTTTCGAATTTATTTTCAAATTTTTAGGCCATGCTAAAAATTTGAAACTAAAATGCGGTCGCCAGTGCACAGTATTTAAGAAATCCTTCTCCAAACAAACCCAAAGAATCCAAACTTCCCCATCTGCGAGACTTGCGCCGCTTTTCTTCCCACAGTAAAATATGAACGAAGGCTGAGTTCCGAAAAGATATTGTTAAGAGACAGAATAGTGCGAAAGTTTCCGTCCCGCGATTTCTTAATGTTCTAATATTGATGTTCGGCCTTACTCCAGCGCGCTGCTTTAATGGATAGTTTAAAAATTACACCCAAGACCGGCGATATATCAATTGGATTTATAAGACTGGCGTACCTCACTCATAAAGACTGCTGATCTTTCTTAATTACCGGGAAAGTCTGAGTGCTTTGTGGACGGGGCAAATTTTCTTTAGGGATATTATGCTATTTCTTAAATGGTTGCCAAGGTTTAATTACGTCTCCAGAGGTCTGCTGGCTTGAAAATATAAAAAGTGCTAAAGATACTAGTGTTGCTTGCATTGGCCTGTTTTCTTCCCATGAAATTTTTAATTAAAAATTTTTGAGTTAAAAGGCGGTTTTTGTTCGACATTTTATCGCTCTTCATTGGTAGATATTTTTATGGAAAAACATGATCCTTTTCATTTTTTTTTATTTATATGAAGTGCATTAAAGATGGTACGTATGGAGTAGATTTGGTGTAAACCAGATAAACATGTTTTGTACCCAAGAGGGTATTTAATGAAAATAAACATAGTGATTTTCTGTAGTACATAATATTTCAAATGCAGTTACAACTTAAGATAGATTTAGAATTTTTAACATTGGGCTATTTAATTAAATATATTTCTTTACTTATTTAATAAAAACATTATTAATTTTTTTTAAGCGAAAAGTTTTTAAAGGAAGTTACTTATTTACTTTTAATAATTCGCCTTCCAATTTAAGCAACTTCTATGTATTTTTTTCTCAAGTAATCAAAATTTAAAAAAAATTATAATTTATTTTTAAGGCACTGATTAAGAGCAATAAAAGTGATTTAAAAGAAAAATCATTATTGCTTCTTTTCTATCTGGGCCGGCTGAGCATTAAATGCTTTACTGATTGCTTTTGACTATTGAATCTAAGTGTCGGCTTCGTCATCTGACCGCGGCTCTCAATGACGAGATCAGTTCCAAAATAGCCTTAGCATTGCTTTAAAACGGATCGTTAATATAACCAAACTAAATTAAACTCTACCGTTGAATCACAATCTAGATGTGAACAAATTGCCTTAATTAATGAGAAAATTTGAGCGAAATTCTACAAGCATGAAAGTTCTAGTTTTCTTGTAAACGAACTAATCAGAAAAAATTACAAATTCTAAAAGTTTTCTTTCTAAGTCTTAAGCTATGGTTTGTATTTCCCATTTGGTATTGGTCATGAAATTTCTTTCGAAAATTGGATTTTTTATATCAGAGACAATCGCAGACTAATAATATTGACAGACGATGTTATGTTTAGAAAGATTGCATTACCAGCATACATAATAATTCTTGAGATTCCAAATTTAAATTAACAATGAATTTATTGATTGTGCTGCATAGGTATGTATAATCAAACGTTTTAAACAAGCTTGAGGTTTAAGCCGCTTAAAGGTAGAGGTTGTTTGGAAATTGATTCCACCTATTGTATATGCAGATATTAGCATATTAAATAAATTGTAGATTAAATGTCTTACCTTTGGCTTTTTGTAGAACTTTGGAGGAGAGACTACTGATTCAGTTATTGACTTTAATAAATGAGGGATTAAAAATTGCATAGTAAACCTAAAATAGACATTTGCTATAAATTTTACATGCGCATTAGCAAAACATGCAAATAGATGACCAAACATATTTGTATGAGCAGCATAATTCTCGTAAGATGATGATATTACCAAACTTTCTCTCTAGCATAGAGGGGTGGATATGGGACTCTTTTGTCAGAAGGAACTTATTAATATCTCAGCAGCACATTTTCATGCTAATTGTATATTGTACAATTTTTTTATGGATTTTTCTCACATTACTTGTGTCTTCACATAAAGAAGCTTACACAAATATTTATAATGGCATCAGTTGCTACAGATGACCAGCTAATTCCCCTAGAATATAAATTATATTTGACTTCAAATGAATGGTTTAGATTTAACGTCATGTGAATGATTCCACCAAATTGTCTGACATTTAAGTCACGCGATTTTAATTGACTTACTTAAGTTCATTTATTGTATAAATGAACCTCTCTAATGGAAATCAATCCCATGACATCATACAACTATTAAAAATTCAAATCCCCAGTTCATCTATTTTCTAAATTTCGCGGTATTGTCAATTCACCCTTCAATTTGTCTTGTAAATTACCCACGTATTAAGTAGAATCATTATTCTTTGTTTTACAAAAATGGGAAAAAATCGCGTGATTCAAGATTTGCTTAAACAGTGAAAACCAATTAATAGATAATTAATTGTTGAAAACCAAACAAAAAATTATTTTTTAAAAAAATTGCCAAAATTCAGAAAATTTCGCGCGATTATTAAATTAATACAGTAAAAAGATAATCTTAAAATATTAAAAAAGTAAAAATTAATTTAAAAAAATAATATTTCGGGTAGTTATTGCGGAAAACGCAGCTTAATTTTCAGTTAATTTTTTTTCTAATAAAAATGGGACCTTTCCGCCTTCCAGGTACCTATGGGCCATTTTTGGTAGATATAAATCTCAGAGTCCGGTTTGTAGAGAATCAACACAGGCACATACACATTCATCTTCATCATTAATAGAGATAACGCAGACTCTACATTTTAATTTCGTAACATTTTGTTACGAAATTAAAATGTAGAGTCTGCGTTATTTCTATTAATAATGAAGTTACTCTTTCTACCTATAACAAGTTACTATCTCTATTAATGAGAAGTTACTTTTCGAGCAAAGTGATTTTTTTTAATTGAAGTATTGAAAACGCATCTTTTCCTTACTTATATAATATGATACTTTTTGAATTTTAATAATTACAGTGTTAATGCTAATCAATCTTCCAAGCAAAAAAATCTTCCTTCTTGATAATTAATATAGGTGCAGGTATGTTGGACTCAATATGAGATAATCATCGAAATATGATATAACATACGGCATAGCAGAAATAACATACGGCATGATATAACATACGGCATGACAGAAATTCTCTTGATAAAAACAATTTTTTGGTCTGATATCGATATAGGTATGCTTGATTACGAAGAAAAAAGCAAAAATTCTGAAGAGGTTTAGGACTATGATCTCTAGAAGCATTTTTTGATGTTTCAATAATTGCTTTAAGTTTATGTATTTGGAACTATGTAATTTATTGATGAAATGATGTAGCTCAGCGATTCTCAACCTGTGGGGCGCACCCCCTAGGGGAGTACGAGCACACTAGAGAGGGGGCGCGAGAATATCCAAAAAAATATTTAAAAAATAATGATTAACTGACTGAAAGGAAAGCACACATACACACGTGATAAACATCTTGCTTCGCAATAAAATAGTAAAGGTGAATGTACTGAACGCATGTCCTTACAAAGTGCGGAAAAGATTCTCGATTTCAGAGGGTCTCATTTTTATATAATTTACTACGGTTACAACCATAGTTAACACAATAGTAAGACCAGGATTCATTTCTTTCGAAGCCAAAGTTCCTCTGCGGATCATGCAATGTGTGCACTGAGGCGATTTTTGTTTTACAAGTGCTTATATACCTTGGAATTTTCCGGACATTGAACGAGCACCATCGGTGCATATTCCGACGCAATTCTTACATTCTATGTTTGCCACGTTCATAAAATCATTTAAAATAGCAAATAATGCTAGCGCTATTGTTTTGAGTTCTATTGGTTTGCAGGAAAGTAGTTCTACTACTGACATATTATCACAAAATCGAACATAGGCAATTAAATGAGCATCTTTATTACTATCTGCTGTTTCATCAAGCTGTATTGAAAACAATTTGTCGCAACTTCGAGAAAAGCTGAAACTGTACATCTTCAGCTATATCACCAATTCGACGTGCAACAGTATCATTTGAAACATGTACGGACTGCAATTCTTTTGAAAAACTATCTTCAAACATAGTTTCTACAATCTCAATTGCTGCTGGCAAAATAAGCTCTTCACCAATGGTGTGAGGTTTTTTACATCTAGCTATTTTATATGAAACTTTGTAAGATGCAATTAAAGTTTTTTTTATTCACAGAAAAAATTTCTTTAAAAAATAATTTTTGCTTTTTATATGATTTTAATTTCAGTTTGAAGAATTCTCTGAGTTTGTTGACGTACTCACTATGAGACGTTTCCAAATATCGTTTAAGTTTATAAGGTTTTATGCTGCCTGCGACCAAAATTTTTGAGCAAATGATACACAGGGGCCTTTCTTCTTCATTTACTTCAGTACTGGTAAACCCAAAATTTAAGCATTCTTGAGTATATTTTCTTGATTTTATTTTTAGAACCATGCTCGTCTGTGTACTTGTTGATGCTTGATTGTCGTCTAATGCTTACTTACTTCTGCTTAAAAATTTATCCATGAGTCTACATAAATCTGCTGCCGTAAATATTTAATGTGCTGAATTGCAATTAACACGAAGACATATATAACATACACATTCACGATATATTCGATAGCGATAGAAGGATCGACTCGAATGAGACTTGCTGGAATTGAAACTTGCATTATCAAACAGTTTCCTTCTTCCTATGAGAAAACATCTGCGTATGCTCGAGACGGCATTACTTATTTTTTCTCTGTTGTTTAGTCATACTTATTTTATTTCTTTTATTATTCGAAAAAATGTATTCCCAGTTTCTAAATTTAGTTCACTCCATCTAGGTTAACTTTCATTAACGAATTTTCCTATTTTCTTATTCTTTTAACGTTATCTCCCTGTTTGGCCAATGTTGGCTCGCTTTTACTCTTTATTTGGCAGTTAGTTAAAAATAATTTAAAAACAGAATACAAAATACTCAGCATACATCATTGTATACTTTTTATTGTAAGCGCGGGATGGGGGCGAGATGAAAATTATGATTGAAAACTGGGCCACGAACACTGAAAGGTTGAGAAACGCTGATGTAACTCATTTTGTGAGCATATCGTCAGGAATGAATCGAATACTCATTGATATACGTATATATTTATCAGTGATCCCTCTGTCAATATTTTAGAGCTCTCTTCTGAATTTTTTTTCAGTGTGTGGAATCCTGTTTGCCAATATTTTTTATACAAATTTTAATAAAGAAAAAAAAGCAAATTACGTTAATACTTATTACTGTGATTATTTTAGTAATGTGAAATATTGAATGAAAAAATTCGTGCATGTATAATATTACTTATTCAATGACTGAAACATATGTAGAAATTAATTGTTTCTTAATATCAAACAGCGAAGTATCCCCGAATTATAATCAAAAGTATTGGTTCTAGATTGAAAAACGCAAGAAGTTATTCAAGGATGGAATGAGTGAAAATACAGTCATATTATCCTTTATTCATTTTACCTATTAAGAATAATGGATGTGAAGTTATTCACAATTCACCCCCAACATTAAAAACAAATAACTTACTGAATCATCGAAAATTAGCAACAGCAAGCATGAATTTCTCAACTACATACAATATTTCATACAAACCAGTCATAAAAACAAAAGCGAACAAAAGGTAAACAAGTTTCAGTCCGACCAGCAAAGAAAGTGAAGGGAGTGAAAGGCTTTTTTCCTGGCGGGAGAGAGAAAATCCTTTCTGGGTAGATTGTTGGCTTCGAATAGAAAAATAGCTTTTCAGAGAACCACAATAACTGTTCTCGGCCGATAATAAAGTGTTGTGTGACCGCCGCTGACAGCGAGACACCATCTATCGCGACATTGTCCACTCCACGACTTTTTCTGCCTTTCTTGTCCTTATTTTTTTCGCCACCATCCATTTCTCTTTGTGCTTTTTGTCTTTCTTTATTTTTTTGCCCTTTAACACCCGGCAGGAAAAAGCATCGATTGTCTATCTGCGAGTGCTTTCGATTTTCGCCAAGCTACGATTAAACTGCTGTGCTAGGGCAAAAAGGGTAAGAAATGGATGTTGTACGCAAAATATTAATAAGGAAAATCCTTATATTAGAATAATAAAAGAATTATTGGCGTATAGAATTCATTTAGTATTCTGAAATACATGAAGTGCTTTGATGTCATTTTCCTCTGCGTTTCACGATTTTTGTATCCGAGTCCCTATTTAATAAAGTCGCCTCGTTCCATTTAAAAATCTTGTTTAATGAAAATTTATGGATTAAAAATTTGCGCAATATTCAGTAGCCTAGTGAGGAAAACTAGAACAGAGATTGAAATTTCCCTATCAAGTTAATTTGTGAATACAGTTGTCTAGCAAAGAAAACATCAAAGATTGAAGTTTTTCTATCAAATTAATTCTCGAATTTATTTGCCAAGGAAAAAAAACAATAATAAAGATTGAATTTTTTTTATCAATTTAATTTTTGAGTTCAGATGCCTTGAGATGAAAATTAACAGAAATTGAAATTTTCCTATCAAGTTAATTTTCAAATTCAGTTGCCTAGGAAAGTAATCAACAACAAAGATTGAAGTTTTTCTATCAATTCAATTTGCCAATTCCTTGCCTATTGAGAAAAACAACAGTAAAGATTGAAATTTCCCAATCAAGTAATTTTGCGAAATTTGTTATCTAGCAAAGAAAACAGCAACAAAGCTTGAAGTTTTCGTAGCAACGTCTTGTCTTACATACTACATTCTATAAGTTATATATATTATGACACCATATCTATATTAAGAACGTAAATATGTGGTTAATCTATTGTCTAAAAATCGCTGTAAGTTTTGTAACAAATATAACAGAATCATTTTTTTTTTTTTTGCTTTCAACAGTGAAAGAAAATCACTCGATTTAATATTTTATGAAAAAATCAAATCTATTTCAATTTCAGGGCAATATATCTATTTTTGGAATATATATTCAGAATTATGTCATCTATTGTCGGAAATTGGCAAAAAATATTTCTAGAAAATTGCAAAAATTCACGAAACGTTTTTGCTAGCTTATAAATTGATATCTTTGAGAAGATATTTTTTTACAATAATACATATATACATTTTCGTACAATAATATTTTCGGAAGCTATCGCAGAAAAACTCTAAAATTCAATTTAATTTTTAATGAATTAAAATTCTAACTCAAATTTCAACAGAATCGCTCCAAGTTGCCCATTTTCATCTTCCGAGATTGATATGTTCCAGATTTGGTAGCTGTGGGTCAAATGGTCTAACATTTACAGCATCAACACGCACGCAAGCATGTGCATATGCGCATACGCACATTCATATTTATAGTACAGTAGAGACAATTAGTTAGTTATTTATTATTTATTATTATTATTTATATTATTTATTATTGTTATTTAGTTAGTTATTTACAGTAGAGACGATCAAAACATGAAAAGTCAGCTCACTTTTCCATGTTGTGTCAGAATATGCTATTAACTACAAATAAAATTTTAGAAATCTTGTTGCACTTAGAATTAAGTTCTACATCGAAAACACGCAATGGCGAAATATTTTAGAGAGCACCCATTTTTAAATATTGCTATTCTTTAATGAGATATAGTTGGATATACAGATTCAGACAGAAAATTAGGGTAAATCAGTAAGCAAGAGGTAGAAAGTGCAAGATTCTAAATCATTATAAGTTATATATTTATCACATTTTTTGTTTTAAAATATTTGGTGTATAAATCATTAAAGCAAGTTATACAAATATTTATTTTTAATTTTTAGTAATCATTAATATTTGTAAATTGGTTAGCCGATATTATCATCTAGTTCAGAATAAAAATAACTTACTCGATATTTTAATTTTATATAATATCTTTTGATTGAGTCATTCGATTGTTTAATTTTTCCAATAATTAAACAAAAATAATTAAATTTATGAAATACCAAATCTAAAAAGTCTATTTTGCTTTATAAATGTGTATTTGAAAAATTGCTGTGATAGAATGTTCTAATAACATATATTTAAATGATAATAAATATAATAACATATATATAAATATAATAACATATATTTAAATGAAGGAAAATAAATTCTTTTAATTATCTGCGTATTTGCAAGATGAATAAGAAAGTGAAATTTCATTATCACTAAGGAAAACGTGAAATTAGAAAATCGATTACCGGCTTAGTTATACCTATTATAATCTTTTAGAACTTGACTTCATTATGAAGATTCATGTGCATAATTGGCAGAATTAGGTGTAAGACTATTGAAATAGCGCAGCTTTTTGTCTACCACTTCATGCTTTAAAATATTTTGCTAAGGATTCTTATAATGGATTTAATTGAAATTAAATATTACTAATATTATGAAAAAACTATCTTATTGCCAAACGCTAGCAGTAAAACAGAACAAATACAACTACAGGCAACAAAAGAATTTGTCTATAGAATATACTTTCAAGACGTTTTCATTACATGATTAAAAAAAAATAGAGGATATCGAGCTTTCTGAGACAAAATTATATTTGACAGATATTTTATTATAATGCCTTTTAATAGTAAAAATTAGCCTTAAGAAATTGCTACAAAAGGCTTCATTCATGAGATTTATATAATATTTTATATACGTTAGGTATTTTTTATTATTATTTTAGCTTATTTTATTTAGATATTCGTGCTGCATTAAAGTTTATAGAAAGAATATCACATATATAGGAAGAATATCATTTTGTCGATGGTATTTTCGATTGTTGGTATAATATTGCTGTTTATATTGTATTTTATGGAAAGCGTGCTGTCAGTTGAGTTCTTGCATTATAGATTGGTAGATTATAGGAAAATTAGAATTTTCGTTCGATTAAAAAAGTAAAGATTAAAAATATCGGCAAACAATTAAAACTTTCAATAAGCAGAATATTTTCTCTTAATATTAATAAAAATAATATAAATAATAAGAAAAATAAATAATAAATTCAGCATTTATATTAAAAATGCAGCCTGTTTTTTTTATATCTTTCGAATTAAAAAAAAACACCCTTAAAGCATCTTTCCAGGGAAAAGAAAAAAGGGAAGTACACGGATCAATAAGGGTCATCAAACAAAGCTTAACAAATAAATAATAAGAAAAAAAAGTTAATCTTTACAAAGTTTCCAAACTTCACAACAGATTTCCTACATTTTAATGGGACTCTTAGCAGTGTACGGATGAAAATTATCCTGTCCGTATGGCCTCTGAACTGATCTGATGCACACAATACAGCCAAGTAGGGTGAGGAGGGGGGACAGTAAGTATGGGTCGTTTAAAACGCATGTGAAGGAAGAAGACAAAGAAAAAATAAAATAAAGAAGGAAAAAATCTGCATTCCTGCGGATCCATTGTCTAGGCATGCCGTTCCATTAAAGTAGGGGAACCTATCTGTGAAGAAAGGACGGCCCAGACCCTCTCGGAGCATCAGGAATTAATATCGAGAACTAAGAGCTGAAGTTTTGTGGACATTTTTGCCGCGTACCCCCTCGTCCCCAGCACTTTTAAAAGGTGTGTACAAAAAACGCCCCAAAGAAAAAGAATTAAGCGAAGAAGAAAAGAAGGGTGGGAAAAAAAAATCTAATCAAGAGTTTTGGCATTTTTGCTGCAGCACTTGAATGAGAATTTTTTGTGAGAAGATGATTATTTTTATTTGTTTTTAGCGTTGTTTTCAGACGATAAAAAATTGCGGAGAGGGTCTGGTTGGATTTGACATAGTTAGTGATAACTATGAGATCGCTCTTTACGGAAGAATTATGAGAATTATTTTATCACCTGTGGACACTTAATTAAAGTTATGGAACGGAAATATCTAGATTTCAATTTTGTTTGCTTATTTGTTTTTTGGAATTTTTTTCCTTCGGTATAATTTTTCTTGATATTTTTTTTTTTTTTTTGTTTTTTTTTTTCCTTTTCCTTTTTTTTTTTTTTTTCAAATTCCATTTTGCCTAAATCCATTTTATTCCAAATTTTCGACTCAATAATTATAAAATAAAAATTGATTAAACACTGGACGCGATTTATAGATGTGTCAAATGGATAACAGCATCACATATGAATGTAATGTACAAAGCTAAATTGTCAAAAAACAAATTAAACTTTATAATCTTATTTAAAGAAAATTACATTTAAAATAATCGTGATCGTATTTAAATTTTATTTAATGATCTTTATTGTTGTTATCATGAGTTATGTTTCATCGAGGCGCCATGAAGTAATCAGAATGATTTAAATATGATATAGTGATATTTGGATATATGATCATGTAAAATGGCTCGATAACTTTCTCATTAAATTTCTAAAAATATTCTTCAAGAAGATAGTTTAATCAGAGTTGAGATACTAAGTTCGAAATTGGACAATGGATTAGACTTATTCAGTAGCTTAATCCTTTAGATATAACTTCAAAGAAAGGAAAGACTATTGGAATGGACTGTTCTATTGAGTAAATCTGAAGTTGGGTTTCACGACATGCTGATGTCAGCAAGAAGATAAAATCAATGGCCATGCCACCTGAAACAGAAAGCTGCCATCGAAACAAAACTATTCATTCTGGTCGTAAATAAAATCGCAATTAACCGTTAACTTTTGAATGCTACAGATCGTATTAACTCCTTAACCGAATAATTATGAGTCGTTTCTACTCCGGTTAAGGGCTGTACCATCTAGGGTACTGGTGGATACCCTTTAAGATACAAACTTATTTCTCATCTCATTGCTGTCATGACGACTGTCATTCAGATACCCCGGATACTATGGGACGACGAGGGGAACTCTTTTATTGATACCTATTACTTTTTCATCCGAAAATTCAAGTTGGAACGTTATTAGCAGCAAACATATCTAGCACGTATTATAGTAATTATTTATACAAAATCATTTTTTGATTTCTTTTTTACAATACCTTTACCAAAATCTTTCTTATTAAAATTCTAAATTATTTTCAAGAAATTATTTTATGCTTTTTTTCTCCATAATATTACCTTTATATTGCACACATTTCTTTCTAAAATTTTGCTTTATTAATTAATTTCCCCCAATTTTAAAATATCACATTTCTATTTTCGTTTTCTTTTAACGAAGTGTTGCAGATAGAATACAAATTATGTATGTTCTATATTTTGTCACTGCTTCATTTACGCTTTTATAATTTTTGAGATAAATTCCTTAATTTTTTTAAAAATTCGGCTACTCAGAATTTCTGCTTTTATTTTTATATGACACTGCCCCCTTTCTCAAATTGTGGTAGTCAAACTTTCAGGGGCTCTAGAAATACCCTCAGTGAGTACACGGAAAAGATGCATTGGAGGGCATTGATAGATATATTGAATACAAGAACAAATAAATAAATAAATTGTTGTAACAACTGCAGTTTCCAATCAGAATTATATTTCGTTATGAAAAATTTCATATCACATTCTGATCCTGCTTTTAAACTTCTGAGAACATCTAAATAGCCTTAACGCCCCTTTTAATGTGCTTATCTATTATTAATTCAATTAATTATTTTTATACGCTATTAATTTCACTATTAATTGTTAATTTAATAAAATAATAATTTGTATACTGGTGTTATTAATTATACATGATGCAGTTGGTTGATGGTTGGTTGGAGTACGTAGTGTTGATAGGTCAAGGTATAAGCAAGTAAACAAATATTGATAAAAGCTTTCCTAACTGCTCGACAACTTTAATAAATAAGCATTTTGTCCCCTTTGTCCAACCGTTTCTCCGTATAAAGATAGGTGTATTCTCTTTTAAAAAGTTATTAAATAATTTATGATTATATTAAATTGAAAGATATTTTAATAAATATAGAGAATTTATACTTATTCTATTAATATTTTATAATTCAGATATCTATGTTATTCGCTTCATGGCAATTTCATTTTTTGGATCTAATAATTTGGAGAATATATATTGTCATAAATTTATATTTCTAAATCATTGCAAAGTTATTGAATATTCTTTTTATAAACTCTATAGATTAAAAACGATCGCGACAAAGGAATATACGAAACTGCAGGAAATTTGATTTATTGCTAAAGTTTATAATACCTTAACAGCACTTTCAAATTGATAAATTCTATAATAACCAAATTATCCCCCTATTCTATGTTCTGGTCTATTATTTTATTAAAAAAAGAAAAAAAATAAGAGAATGATGAAGATGAAAAGAAATTATGAAAGACCTAACTGAAAAAAAGCAGAAAGAAGAAGAAAAAATTAAAATATCTCAAAATGAGCGAAAATTGATTTTTCTTCTCCATGTCATACTTCTTACTCCTCCACGTAAATTTCCAGTAAGTATCTCCCACTTATTCGAGACCTGAAAATAATCAAACAACTCTTTCAAAAGAAATTAATAAGTTCCATTCAAGCTAGTCGACGAAACTTCGTAGAGTTTTTAACTTTAATAATAAAATAGAAACGCGCAGCAATCAAGGAATTGATTGGTTCAGAATTGCAAGGAACACTTGATTGCCGGAGCAATATTCCTGCTAGACAAATAAATCTACGGGAAATTGAAGAATCTACTCAATTATCTTGATTATTTCTTCCTAGGTAAAATTGAATTCGCAATGCACTAAGTTTTATGCTTTCATTATAGTAATCTAAGGGAGAAAAAAAAACCTACATCTACCTGTAGTCAGTCCTTGAAATTGATAAATAAAGGGAAAAACTTGTGGTAACCCTCGGAGAAGTGGTTTTTACTAAGTAAAAAGTTGGTGCTTCTATTCTCCGATATTTCCAACTACGTTATTATTTTCGTGCACTTTTAAGCATACTCTTGTCTTTAATAAGGTAGAACTGTTTCTTCTTCACAAAATTAGATCGCTGGCTTTGTTTTCTAATGGAGTCGGTCGGTCTCTTTGTCGTCTGGCAGTTATGACAAATGATGTTGTTTTAGAATGATCTTATCTTCTATTTTTTCGAAATTTTTGTTGCTTATAATAGAATTACATATTACTGATGAGCTCACTTGAAGTTTTGTATCTCGTAGGGAAAGAAATATTTTAGAGTTCTGGCATTTTCTTCCTTAATAGGTACGAATCTAGATAGTTGCTGCATTGGTTTATTTTATAAGTTTGGTTTCTCAATTATCAGACTAATTATTTATATGAGACTTCTAAATAGTAAGTTTGCCATAATGCTTATACTGGATCATTACGAGGTAGATACTAGTTTAGATGGCTGTTGCAATGGTTTTCTTTATAAATTTGGTTTCTCAATTATAA
>JAPMOR010088699.1:44642-60299 GCA_026543865.1 Argiope aurantia | reverse complement strand
TGGCTGTTGCAATGGTTTTCTTTATAAATTTGGTTTCTCAATTATAATTCTAATTATTTATATGAAATTTCCAAATAGTAAGTTTGTTATAATGCTTATAATGGTTCATTACGAGATAGGTGAGAGTTTAGGTGGTTGTTGCAATAGTTTATTTTATAAATTTGATTGTTACAACTATAAGATTAATTATCCTTAAAAAACTTCGAAATGTATTGCCTGATGATGTCTATAGGCCGATTATTGCGAGGTCGGTACGAATTTACATATATTTGTTTATTTTTCAAATTTGATTATTACAGTTTGAAGACTGTTTATCCATTCCAAACTACATTGGCATGATAAAATTTACATCTGCAAATGAATGTGCATAAGAAAAATCAAAATCCGCAGAGAAAATTGTTAGACATGGAATTATGGAATTTGACAGATAATTACTTCTTGAGCAACAAATGCCCAATGTCAACACTTTTATGAGTTTTTTTTTAAAGATTGAATTTAAAAACTTTTCTTCTACAATATCAAACACCGCTTAACATTTTAAAATAAAAGAAAGTTTTCACTAATAAGGAAAAGCAATGAATTTTATTTCTTTAGTGATTAATTTTGTTTTCATTCTCTTTCTACACTAATTTCAATGTTTTTAAATACATTTTAAAATTTAAACTAGAGGTTTGAATCTGCTTTAAATTATTTTTATTCAATCTAATAGTTATATATCAAATTTTTGTAATTAAAACTAAGACAAGAAATAATTTTAATAAATACATTTTAAGACGTGAATGAAGAATTTCAAACATTTCACTGGCATAGGATAAAAATAAACTTTCATTCAGTTTTGACACGGAAAAATTTAGAAAAATTTTATATATTTTCCAATTGTAATTGGTTAATAGTTTCTAAACGTAGTTTGATAACAATATTTACTTTTACTGAAAATTAACTGATTTTCTCAATAACAGGATATTTTCTTTTTCTTAATAAATTATTGTATTAATCGCTATCATCTTTGTTGTTTCCGAGAAATAAAAAAAAAATGTTACCATGATCAATTTTTGAAATAAAATTTTTCCATCCTTTGTAACTGAAGAGAAAATAAATTTAAATTTCAAAATTATGATTTTACAAGATGAGTTTTATGAGGAAACTTTGCACCAAAATGCAATAATACTTAGTTCATTTGTAAGTTCTTACTTCATTTATAAATATGCCGGGATAAAATCTATTGGTCTTCCGATTTTAATCCGATTTTTTTTTCAAATTTAAATGCTGATTAGCAGCTATTTTTTTTATCAAACGATTTCTTTTCCCAGAAAAAATATTATTTTGAACAGATTCTATTTAAACGAAAAGAAAATAATATGCAAGTAGATGAATCCTCTCATTACTGGTTCGATTCCGCAAAGTCTGTACAGGTGGTCCGATCTGCGTTTCAGTCAAGGGGTGTAGGATGTATGGCGAGCTATCACTAAGAATGCACTCGGAAGGAAAAGTGAGCTATTCATACCTCATTGTGGCTAACTGCTTGAGAAATTTATCAAAAGAATCAGGCATTCAATTGGTACTTGTGTGAACTTTCAAATAAAATTCTTAAATCATTTTTTAAATTCATATATTTTATTTATTAAATTCTGCAATGATTTGAAGAGCAATATATTCAGGGATTTACTATCTTAAGAAGTCATAAAGTTATAGACATCAGATTTTAAACGAGATATGAAAGCTATCATAATCATGAACAGGACTATAAGACTTGTAAAAATAATTCATGAAGAACCTCATAAACTGAAAAAATATTATATATTTTGTCGTGATTTGAAATTAAAATTTTTTTTTTTTAATTTCTTGTGCTGTCAAGTTCGATTTTTCTAATTTTAAAGTATTTCCTAATAAGTTTGACACTGGAAACGATAGGAAACTATTGATTCAAATTTGTCATGGTTTACTATAAACACAGTTTGCAGATATTTTTTTAATTATTATTTATACCAGTTTTTAGAATTCTAGCCTTAGTAATATATATGATGCCTTTCTCATTCTTTTTTGTAAAAAAAAATGAAAAACTGGGACATACTGATAAATATTATTTCTTTGGAGTTGGAATGTATATACGCTCGCTACTAATAAGTCTAATTTTTCACGAAATTCACTCTCTGAGACATATAATTCAGGATTCAGAGTTCTGAACAACAATTCTCATGCCCAGTTATTCTTAGCATATTCCATTTTAAAATTTGTATTGAAAGAGCAGCCAAGGACAGATTCGCCTTTTCCAAAATGTAATGAGTAAAAAAATTAAAAAGTTAAAAAAAAACAGACTTCTATAAACGTATTAACCCAAAGGGAAATTTTTAAATCAAAAATTGGGGGGAGGGGGATCATATATTCCTGAAGTTCTGATAAAAATGCTTTAAATTAATAAACCTAAAGGAAATTGTTTTATCAAAAGATGGAGGCCAAAATATTATAGATTCATAAAGTTCTGCTAAAAAAAATTAATTAATTAATTAATTAAAAAAAATTAATTTTGAGACAAACTCTTGTGTCAGATAATCATAAATTCCTGAAGTTCTGATCATAATACTTTAAATTAAGTTATTATGAGTCAAATTTTTTCACATTTATTTATATTATTAATTTTTCAAGAAAATTTAAGAAATTTTCCTTGATATTCGATATGGATTATTTTCTTATTGAAATATTTTTAGTCTTCTGTACCCTGTAATTTTAGTTTGACTTTAAAATTTTCAACTTTTTAGTATATTTATAACAATACATTTTGAAAATATTTTAATAATTTATTCTTCATTGAATAATTTATAACTATGCATTCTATATAATAATACATTCATTATATATGATGATATTTTCCATATATTATATGCATTCTATATAGTAATATTTTCCATACATTATATACATTCTATATAATAATTAATTACTATATATTATAGAATGTTATAAATTTTTTTCTCTATATTATTCTCTATACTAGCTTTTTGAATGAATTCAGTATTGGTAGAAACTATTTTAATAGCTGATAATTATATTTTGAAAAATAAAAACGGAAATCAGAAAAGTAAATATTGTATTGTAAAGAGTTGTATTGTATTGTAATATTGTATTGTGTTGTAAATATTGTATTGTAGAGAGAATAAAACAATTATTCAAAATTATATCACGAAGAAAGGAATTTTCTGCTGCAAAATTTCATACTTACAAACATGAAACCCATCAAGTCAAATAATAGCAACTAAAATTGAATTATACACATAAATGACATGGCATGATTAAATCCCAAAGTAAGGAAGCAAATCATCAGACATACGATCCATTATTCGAAAATCTGGATTTTGCCAATTAATATTAATACTTTATTAAGTGGACTTGCACTGAACACCTTATTAACCACTTAACTGTTTTATTTTCTTTACTATCTAATAAGATGACACCTTCTATTTTGGGAATATTTTCTTATTTTGATTCAAATAGAAATCGAATGAATTCTTGACTTACCTATGTATTCGAAATAATTTTAATATTGAATTATAACCGTTATGAATGGTTTATTTTTTGCTTACAACTATCAAAATTCAATAAACAACAATTCGATAAACAATTAAGCGGTTAATTCTATTTTTAATAAGGTGTTCAATGTGTTGAAAGAGTTTAAAATTAAAATTAGTTGGAGTGATCTACATATAAAAAGCATTTATGCGGTCAAAAAGTCAGGACGAATTTGTTAATCGTCATTTGGCAACAGCTCGCATGTTCAGATTGTTTTTCATGTTTGCCTAAGTAGAAAATTAGAGACAACGTTATTTTTTGAGTTTCGATAATAAAAGATAATGAGTTTAAGTTGATAAGTTTCGATTATAAATCGACATCGTCGAAAATTAGAAATTAAGCAAATGAAAGTGTCGAAGAATTATTTTTAAGAAGATCCTGTCGAAAAAAATATCCGTGTTATTTTACAGAACGAAGTTTCCGAACTACAGGCACATCGCCAATTGATTTCGCCATTTTGAAGTACTCAATTATATTTCAAAATAATGCAATAAAAATAATTCAGTATAATATGACATTTCTTATGAAAAGATGTAGTTCAAAAGAATTGACTGATATAAATAAACTAATAATATTAATACTTCTCGTCTTCGGTAATATATTTTTAATATTATTAACATTATTTCGACCAATATTATTAACTTTCATATGCATCTTATTAAAACAGAAAAAAAGTGGTAAAATCAAATTTTAGTTCTTAAACATCTTAGAATTATATATTTTTGCTTTCTAGCATTTACTCATATATCTTTTTGCCCCTTGAAAATTTTAAATTTAGTTATAGATAAATGTTAGTAACTCATACAATTTTTTAAAAATTAAATCCCTTTTTTATAATGAATGTATTTATAATTTATTATTACTTGCAAAGATGTTTAATTAACCCTTTGGAAAGCGTGAAAAGCGAACTACGATCACGTTGTGATCTCAAAAGAGTCACGTGATCTCAAAAGAGTCACAACGATACTTGAAGGTTGGTAAGAGAAACGAGCAGAGTGTGTAATACTTTAGTATATATAAAAACTATTAATCTCAATATGTGAATAAAGGTAATTTAATAACTTAATTTTATTAATATATGCAAAGTGTTCACTTTTCCTATTAGTACTCGGGCGAGGGGGAAGGGACTCTACATTGTAAAATAAAGTTGGTACTCATTTCTTTTTCTTCAACTTTGCACCTTTCCCAAAATCTAGAACACCTCAGGATAAAGTTTAGATAATAAAATTTTTTTGTAAGTAATCTGAATGATTGTTCATACATAAATTACTAATTTATCGAATAATTTTGTGTTTCAGATGATACATATTAATCAAGAAAAATAATTTATAAAATTTTTTATTTGCCATGGAAAAGGAAATTATTTCTTATGCATAAAGGAAAAACTATTTTAAATTAATGATCCTACTAACTGATTGACAAATAAAAATTCACTGGAGTTTCTCTGATTTTATGGTAGCATTAGGAATTATTACCGTAGGAACAGGAAATTCATTCTACACTATTAAAGAATTTAAAACCTGCTCGTCAGTTCCATAAATATATTGTATTACTTATTTATTTATGAGTAAAAGGAATTTAAAATGATGGTCAATCGATTATTTGTTAGAACGCCATCTATAATTTTTTAATCTAGCATTCAAAAATTACCAATGTTCTGAAACTTTACTGCTTGAATTTGAAAGATTATCATCATATTCAGCACATAAAAAGAACATCGTATCAGAAAAGTCGATCTCTTTAACAATTAAAAGGAACTAAATTTCTACCCGGATAGTTGATAGAAGAGAAAGGGAAACTCGTCTTATTCTTATGTCAATCCTTCTTATTCACAAAAATAAAGAAGAAAACCCACAGTGGGTACACTTTCCCCAAAATATTTCCTTTTTATCTCTTATAAAAGTATTATCACGGAGAACACTTTGCATTTCATTGGCGTACCACAGTTAAGAAATTCTACCTTTTAGAAGAATTTAGCACTTTTACTGAATCTATAGTGTGATCCTTTGTGAGGGTTTCGGCGATTAGTCCCTGGCGTGTGATTAGTAGTATCTGAAAATCGAATTTCTTTTTTTAGATGTTTTTTCCCCAACTGATTGAAACTAAAGTATGACAGAGCTACAATTATATGCACAAAATCACATACCAAATTTGATATATTTAAGTCATTGCATCTTTGAGTTATCGCATTAATATTTTCCTGAAAATACAGACCGACAGATGGTCAACCACTTGTTGAATTAGACTCACATTCTGATGGGTCTACACACTATAGATGCTAAATCTGTGTACCTAGTTTTATCTATATAGCTATGTTTATTTTGTAATTATAATCGATCAGCTGGATAGATAGATTTCCCCTGAAGAAATTTTACTCAAATTTTGATAGAAATACACGTATTTATTGAAAAGACTGTGCCAAATTTCATCCGTCTACTTCAAAGTATTTTTTTTTAATTATCTTTGACACAGACAGACAAACAGACATTATCCAGAAATATATTTTTCGAATAAATAGAGGTCTAAAACGTGGAAAATCGTCACAATTTGGAGTTCGAAATTTTTGACGATTACAAAATCTTTTGTATATATCGATAAGAGGAAGTAAATTATTATCATCTCCTTTCAAGCTCTATGTAACCTGTAATACCGACACTATTCACATTAATGTTCTTATTGGTAAATGAACAAGGAAAATTCATTGGAAGTTTCCTGATTACGTAGACGCATCGGAAATTATTAATATGATAGAAAGAAAATGTTTCACACCATCGAAGAATTTTTAAAAAGACAAGAATTCGCGTCTAAGTCGGACAATCGTATTTATATTAGTGTCTTAATTATAAAAAAATGAAATTAGCTTTATAGCCGAGCAATTATTCTACATTTCTAAACTTGTTATTTTGTGTAAATTATACACATTTACAGAGTATCTAGAAATTATTTGTGAATTTTACTGCCTAAAAGTCGACCCATATATATCCGGCACTTGAAAAAAAATAGCCTCTTACCAGAAAAGTCCACCACTGCAACAAACCAAAAAATCGGAATCTCGAGCAGACATCGTCGATAGAAGAAAACATAAAACCCGTCTAACTCTCATATCAGCCCCTCTCTTTTACACAAAAAATAAAAAGAATAAAAAAAATTGAAAGAAAAAAACCTCTCCTCTCTCCATCTCTATGTCCTAAGTAGTGCCACCAAGAAATAGAGCTCCTTAATAATTGAACTCCATCCTGTTGGCTGTCGTGTCTAAAGCTACGGCCATGTATAATGCAGCCAGCTCAAGTGACGTAGTAGCTCCCACTGCCCTCCTCACTCGCTCACTCTATTCTCAAATAGATTAAAGACGCAGAGCGAAGCAGCAAGCAATGAATAATTGAAGCTGTGTGCATGCGAAGAGAAAGATTCCCAGCAAAAGAGAAGGGAGAGAGGAATTCTTTTTTTAAATAATAACAGCAGCAAAAAAGAAAGAAAAAAGCAGAAGAGCTGCTTCTGCTGCACAATATCATATCGAAGCACTTTTTAACAGGCGCAAAGGGTTGCGCTTTTACACCTTTAAATATTTTCGACTTTTTGGAAATATAATCGAACCCTCTTGCATTTTTAACGGTTTAGATAAAATCGGACTCCTTCCCTCTGAAAGCAGCTAATTTGTGCAAATGTAGGGTTCGATTTGAGTTAATTTTTGTTCCGATGTTGCTCTCAAAAGTGATTTGAGGCGATGCGAGAACTGCATTAGTTTTCTTTTCATACTTCTTCCTTCTTCTTTATAATTTGTTTCATTTTTTCTTTTCTTTTTTCATTCTCTTATCACTTTTCAATTCATTTCATGAAATTTATTTCGTTTTTAAGAGCTCATTTCTCCTATAAAAGCGGAATGGAGCATCGATATTCGAGATAGATTTTAAATTGGTTAAATTTATTATCTTTCTTGGCGTTGTTCAGTTAATTTTAAAGAGAGTAGCGAGTTTTTACAAGGAAATTGGGAATAGAATTCAACCGTACGTTTCGTTTATCAGACATTGCTTTAGACTTTTTAAGCTTTGCTTTATTGGATAAGATATGTCGCTCTCCCATTAATATATATACTAGGTTATGTATTCGAATGTATAACTTAGTATTTATTAGCCATAGCAATAATGTAAAATGCCCGGCATTTTAAAATTTGTGAAAAGAATTGGATTAGCTTTTCATAATAAGGTAAATAGTATGTCTAATAAGATTTAAATAATGGAAGAAAGATAAACTTTCAAGTTTTTCGGAATTGGGAATATAAATTGTAAATAATTTATATAATAAATTCTTTTCTTTAAAAAAAGTTTGTGACATTCTATAAATTCCAATATTGTTTTCAATAATTCGGAATATTGTTGTGGAGATTTTGACTTACAAATAGCTTCAAACGCGGAAGTAAAATTTACATTTTTTTTAATATAGTGAAAATTGTTTAATAACTGTTTCTTTTGAAAAATATTTGTCCAGTAAAAGTTTCATAATTCTTTTTTGTTTAAGAAATATTGTTAAACGTAAAAAAAACATTTCAACTTTACAAAAATTCAAACTCGAGATTTTGACGAATGTTGGTTCGTTTCTAACTTCCCTGAGTTCGGAGAAAAAATAAAAGAAAAGAAAAAATAAAAACGTTTTTCACATTTTTACTGTCTGTTTGGGAAAACGATAAATCAAACGCGTTTTGAGATAGACAAATGAAATTTAATATATGGGCTTTACAAAAAATTTGTTTAGTTCTGCTAATTTCGAACTAAACCCATTTCAAAGAAATCTGGCTGCCTGGATGTTATAGTACAAGTAAACTCAATAATTACAAAATGTAAAGAATTAGATAACATTTGGTACCTAGATTTGGCAACTAAATTATATATCTGTATCAAATTTTGAACCTTACTTATCAAAGGTTTGATCACCTGTTGATCTGTATTTTAGCATGAATGTAAACGCAATAACTCGTAATTATAATGATTTAAATCAATAAAATTAGGTATGCGATCTTGTGACTACAATCATAGTTTTGTCAGATTTTGGTTTCAATCTTGAAAAAAAGACATTCGAAACTCACAGTAGATTAAACATAAAAGGCTAGAATTAAGCTGAAGATCTATATTTTGTAAGTATTGTTCGCCAATGCCATGCAAGGCATTCTTGTCCTTATCCTAGATCCATAATTTTAGGCAAGGGCAAGGAGGGGAGGTTTGATCTTTATCGATTAATACGCGAAAACGTTCCGGGAAAACCCTCTGGTTTTAATAGGAAGCGTAAGAGAGATGTTAATTCTGGACGTTGTGCGATTTGTATTTTCTATATTGATAATGAATTTATTACTTATACTCTGTATCATACAAGTACATATTGATTTATAGTTTCTGTTTATTTCCACTGATTTAGGATGAAAATTAAGTTTTTATTTCTTCAGGTTTAAAGGATTAATTGCTAAATTTAGCATACAGGCTTCCTCAATTTCTTGGATTTACCATATTAATTAATTTTTTTTCATATACATGACGTATTGCTTAGATTTATAGACAAATAGCTAGTGGTTTTTCATTTAACTCTTTAAGCATAAGAGAATAAACCGAGCTATGCATATTAACAGATAGTGGAGATGAGGAACTGTCAATTTGAAGAGATTCAAATGAAGCTATTTTATAAACTTCTAATCATAGAAGACCGGAATAATATTTTAATATAATTTATATAAGTGATTTAAGATTTATAAAAAAATATCTCTAACTTATTTACCGATTTCCATTTAAGAATTCCATATAATGACATTAAATATAATTTCTCATATATACTTCCATAAAAAGATATTATTTGTAACAATACCTATTTTTGGACCCATCGTACATACAATATCAAATATACTTTTAGATTGTGAAAACAAGCTAACGAAAAAAAGTGCAGTAAAAAAAAACATTACTTGAAGCGGTGTTCGATTTTAAATTTTAAACGGTGAATTTTGAAAGATTTGTATAAATATATTTCTTCAAAAATAAAACAAAATTAGTTGTATTTTGTCTCCATCGTCTGTTTACACATTGGAATACCATTTCTAATATGTGGCAAATATTTACTTTTTTCTATCTGTTATATGATCAAATAATCAGTATTGATATTAGTAAAGTTTCAAAGAGGTGATGGTATGTTGCAATCCTTTTTTCAATGTTTCGTAATTTAGATATTTTCCCGAGGCAGATAATTGCGAAAATATCATTGAAAAAGAAGAACTGAAATTTTTTCGACAAAAAGTCATTTTAAAATTAAAATTAAAGCTGAAACGTATCTACTCAATGATGACAAACTTTTTTTGGCGATACTTGGACAGATAGATGTAATGCAAGGATAATTACAAGAATGGCTTGTTTGATTTAACCCGTAACTGGAGGCATGAATTTCCTCATGTGGCTAAAGACATAGAGCCAAAAGGACTGAATTGTTATTTTTCTCATTTCTCTTTTGTAAACAGCATTGGAATTTATTTTGGAAACACAATACGTTCTGGAAATCAGAAAGTTACCAAAAATATTAAAAATGTTAAATGTTATAATAATAAATGTTAGAAAGATGTTATAAGAAAAACCCGAACAATCTTTTCATGAGTATTTACTTTATTTAGATATTACCAAATTACATTAATTTTAATAACCTTTATAATTTAACAAGCATAAATGAAGAATATAATATTTTTTAAAATATTATTTTAAGAATATTTATCTATTCTTTTAGCATTATTCAAATTAAAAGCAGTGTCAGAGACATAGAGTCAATGACTCCATAAAGAACATCAAAAACTTTGAAAAAGAATAAGTCAGTTATATGCCCGTTTTCATACCTAGACTTTTGCCAACATACTGATGAAAGAGCAACCTGAAGGTGCCGAGGAGATGACTTTATTCAAGAATAAAATACCACGTGATAATCAGAGCTAATGAACAACGCGGAGCCATTTTGACTCCCGTCTTCAGTTACGGATTAAAAAGATATAAAACATAGTCAAAATTTGATAATCGAAAATTTTATATACAGTAGGACCCGCATGTAACGAGGGACTCGGGAAATAGAAAAATGCTCGTTAAATCCAGTCGCTCGCTAAATCCGAATTCAAGGTTGACACAAAAAATGATACACAAAAAATAACTTACGTGAATTGCGTCCAGATTGTTTTATTGAGCAGTGAAGAAATATTTATCCAACGTTGATTGTTTAGCTTTACAAAATTTTGTTTCATTTAATTTTCGTCTCAAGACACTTAAAGCATTAAACGTTTCATCATCTGTATTTTCTGTACCTTCAAAGAACTGTGAGAGGTTTTGCAATGACTCCACAGCACTGGAACAAGTAACTTTTCTAACTAGAATTTCATCTTCTATGTCACTATCACTACATTCACTTCTTTTTTCCTGCGCTTTTACAACCTCTGCGACGATATCTTCGCTGGAAAGCATACCCGATGTTTTCAAAAGAGTCGACACAGTTGAAGAAGAAAGCCCATACTGCTTACAAATTGAAACATTTTTTTCACCCTTATCTAAGAGTTTTATAATTTCAACTTTTTCTTTTACGGATAAAACTTTTCTTTTCGACATTTCGAACCGCCGAATAAAAAGCACGCTTTCAAGAAGAATTCACCTTCGTAGCACACTCTACATGCAGAACATGCGACGCTGAAACCGGAAATGATTTTACAAACACCCCCACCCTTCTATTCCCCTCAAAATTCTTTCCTTATCTTCTGAGAACGAGACAGGTGTCTTTGTCCGTGATAGCTAGCCTTTCCCCTTTTTCTATGAATATGCTGATAACCTTGAAGATAAATTCGATGAGTGGATGAGCATTTTTTACATAATTTCAAATTATTTCTGATACTATTCTATGTTTTCAAAAAATTTTACCTCGTTAAATTCAATAAGACGTGAAAAAATTGCTCGTAAAAGGAATACATTCTAATACATTTATAACATTGTACCAAACAAAACACTCCATTTTGCTCGTTAAATCCAGAAACTCGCTAAATGCGGGCTCGTTATAAGTGGGTTCGACTGTAATTGCATTGTTTTGTCTATGGATATTTGGCAAGCGAAAAAGAATGGTTAATTTTCTGCACAGTTCCTCATAAAAATTCCTTTTTCCACACACGTAGTTTCAAAGGTATGATTCATATAGTCAATTCTAGTTTGTTTGTTTTCTAACTACATTCCACTCAAGTTGTAGAGTATACCAAGAAAACCAATGAAAGACTCCTTCCTGTTACCAAAATCCCCTCACTTTTTAAAATTCCTTAATCAATAAATCTTCCTTAAACCCAAACCTTAGTGTAAGCACACCCATAAAAGTAACAAAAAGATCCCAATCTAAAATTCTACAGGCTTCCACAATGAAATTCCTCTTCCACATACTTTGAAGTGGCATCAAGTACTTTTCAACGGGGCACGACTCTCGTCTGGTTTCTTCTTCTTTCAGAGATTCGCAATTCAATGAAATCGTGGAAAAACCATGGAGCCATTCGAAACGGGAATCGGAGACCCCCTGGGTAATGAAACGGTGGATGAAACTCGGAATGGCAAGTGTGGTGCAACACGGTGTAAAAGCAGATAAAAAGACGTGCACGCGTTCGGGGATGCAGGAAAGTGGAAAAGAAATCAATTTGACTTTCCCCAGTAAAGCCCACGTTGCGGGACGGAGTAACGATCTGGAGTAAAAACTCTTATTCCTGCACCATCTCCTGAGGGTGGCGGAAAAACTCTCGAAAGCAATGAGGATTGTTCCAACCAACAACAAAGAGTTCCGCGAGTGGAAGTTTTTGATATGGAGTGTTTATGTTATGATTTGAAATATGCGTGAGGCATGCCATAATTTATGTATGTATTCGAGAAAGGAAACAGTTGAGGATGGAAACAGAAAATGAGTCGCTTTTCTTAAAAAGAGATTCGGGATCATGGAATCATCTTTTATATTAACCAGTGAGAATGGTTTCTAATATTCTCTAATAAATTTATCATCCTCCATCACTCATAAAATTTTAAAGACCTTGGTTAAGGCAAGGAACGTTTATCATGGCATTGGGGTACAATAGATACAGAATATTAACCTTTTTGCTTGAATTTACTCGTTGTAGCGAATCCATCGTGTAATCTTTGACGAGTTTTTCAGCGATTAATACTGTCATGTAGTTAATAGTATCCGAAAACCGAATTTTGTTTTAGATGCGTTTTTACCCAATTGAATGAAATCAAAAACTGGCCCGGAGCTATGATTGTTACCACGAAATCGCATACTAAAAATGATGCGTTTAAGTCATTGCGTGTTTTCGTTACCACATTTACTTGTTTATGACTGACAGACTTTCAATGAGTAGTTGGAATTGGCTCAAACTTTGACAAGTGTCTAAAATATAGTGTACAACAATTTTAAATCTGTGTACCGAATTATATCCATTTAGCTTTCTCCGTTTTATAGTTATCACGTGATCCGAACAACTTGACAGAGAGGCATGCATACACTTTGTTTAAGACTTGATAGACTTGATTTTATTTAGACTTGATTTTTAAATTCGGTATAAAGAAAATATACCAAATTTCATGTCCAGCTCAATATAGAAAGACAAAAGGACAGCCTGATATATATTTTTAAAAATGTGTCTTTCAAACTCAGGAAGAACTAAACCATGGAGATTCATGAAAATATCGAGTACGATTTTTTTTTAACAATTACTTTACTTTCTCTGTACTGTGTGTACGAGAAAGTAAAAGGGCATATATAGAATAGAAATCATGTAAATTTAGAAATCGTGGTGTATGACAATTAATGCGTTAACATTATGTATAAGTAAATAAGCCCAATGTGTGACTAAGAATTGTGATATTAGCAGATTGCTTTGAAATCAAAATTTCATTTCAAATGTTGAGACGATTTTTAATTTACGATGTACAACGTAACAGTGTTGTATCGACAGAACTTATTTTAATTATTCAAATATTAGCCAACGGGAGTGATCTCCCCAAAGCTTTCTCGCATATCCTTTAATAAATTTGTTATCCCCACCCCCACTAAAATGATGAACCTTGAGTAAGTCGCTTACGCCACGAATGCTCAGATTTTTATTTTTCCTATTATACTTATATATTTTGAAAAATGATGAATAAAACCGATTGCGTATTTTGGATACCTTTTCTTCAAAGTTTTAAATCCAAAGTTGGATACAAATCCACAATTTTCATCTCTCATCGACATCTCATCTGTCTAAACTGCTACAATTTTTAGTAATAGCATTTACATGCTTGAAAAGGTACGGAGAGATATATTATAAGTATTTTGTTCGAAGTTTTGTATAAACTTTAAATTGAGATTAAATTACAGATTACAGATTTTTAATTACTGATCCAAAATTTAAATACTCAATCTTTTACCTGTTTTTCTGATTATGTTTATTTGAACTCAGACAAACTGATAGACAGACGGACTTCACGATGCTGGATTTTTACAAAAAGAATAGAAATATAAAAACTCATTAAAAAAATGATTTTCGTATATCCAGCTCAAAGAATGTTTTAGTATATTATTCAACAGACAGAGGGACTTAATCCCCAAAAAATGTTTTTCAGAGTCTATGAGATTTAAAACATGAAGATTCATCGAGATTTCAAATGCGGACATGATGACGGTTTACATTCGGACGGACTTTCTCTTTTATCAATACGCTTGCATAATTAACATGGCAAAGTATTCTTTATAACTATAGAGATTTTTACAGTATTCTTTAAGTTCTTTTTGAAGAGCTAATCATCTGTAAGCAAATAAATTTCACAGTATAGACAGTATTTATTTCTTTTTATAATAAATTTAGTTTCATGTCAAATTTATTAATGAAGGAATCACAAATCAGTAAATTTACATGTACATATAATTTTTCCTTAAATGCAGACTAATTATCTAATGATACATACTGTCAAAATTTTAGCTTCATCAAAATGTTTTTTTAAATTCAAGTATAGGAATTGTATATCTTCTTTTCCTTCAGCACAATTATTTTACATACTACTGTGATAAATATATCTACTATCATGTCTAAAAAATATCATTCATGGATAAAAATTTATTATACCTCTTTTAACCTAATCTTAAAGATTACATTTTACTTCTCTCAAAGATTTCTGATCAGTGTTTTAATATCGTTTCTAAGACACCTCTTCAAGGCTCGCAGACAATATTCTTTTATTGCTTGAATGGAATCAAAGAAATGATTTTGAAGAGAAAATTTCAACAGCCTAAATAAAAAACAAACCCTATGATGATATCTGATGAGAACGGCTTTTGTATTGACAAATTTATTGTATTTTTCCTCAGAAATTTCTCAACTGGCAAGCATGCATTGGGAAGGTACGTTATCAATGGAACTATGAGTTTATGCAATACAATTCAGCCACTTTTTGTCGTTTTCGATTTCAAAAATAAATAAATAAAATAAAATAAAACTCTATCTCTATTATATTACCAATACCTCTTTTAAAAAACTTCATCAAGTACCTATTTTCTATTTTTTTTATTATTAATATAAGAAACAGATTGTTATCTTTAGCATGATTTATTTCTGATGGATTTGCTACTTCTTTTAAACATTTTAAACAACTGAATTTTTTTAAATAAAAAAGTTATTTTTGAAATAAATTTTTTTAGTATTTCAAATACTTCGGAGCAGAAATTCCAAATTTCAACATATATGTTTTGCTCTTATTTCATTTGCCATTTTATAAAATCAAAAAAGTTAAAATTATTGTCTCATTAAAAACGAATTGGAAATAAGCAAGCCAAGCAAAGTTATGTTGTACTATTGATTCCGTAGAAGCATTACGTTATCTCATCAGAAGTATATGAATTTAAATATAATTTAAAATTTTATTTAGACAAAAAACGCAAGAAATTTAATTCTTGTTGAAGAGACAACTCCTTTAAAAGAGATATTTAGTTGAAATGAGTGAAAAATTTGCATGTGAATTTTCGTGAAAAGAAAAGATTTACATTCGATGAAAGAAAGGAATTCAGGCCACGCTGCCAAAATTAAGCATTCCTTTATTT
>JAPMOR010088699.1:16494-35347 GCA_026543865.1 Argiope aurantia | reverse complement strand
CTTATTTGTACATAAATTAGCTCTTTTAGCCATTTATTTTTCTGCGAGCTGAAGTTTTTCTACTGTAAATTGCATTTTTTTAATAGTCATAAAAATTGTAGTATAAGCTCTTACTTAGATTTTCTTTTAGACAAAAGAAAATTAAGGCCTTGTTTGTCAAGTTCCAACAAATAAAATAAATTAATTCTTTTAATACGAAGCTGCTTGTCATCAGATTGGCTAAAAACGCTGCATTACGGCATTATATATATTCTATAAATCATCTTATTAATTACTTTATTTTACTTATTATTCTCAAAATTTTTTTTCAAACTTTTGCAGTCTTACAACTGACGTATGAGCCGCAACTTCTTCCTCCTTTAATGCTAGTATAGCGTGTTGGGGAAAGGACATTTAGCCTTGTCATATTCACGCGTATGCAAAGTTATATGAAATGTGGATCAGATTTCGACTGCGACTGCGTATCAGATCAGACTGCGTATCAAGGTCATTGCGCCGTAGTTTATATAAAAAATGACATGATGGCGGTTTATCTAGTTGTTATAAAAGATGTTAATAGCTTTTTTCATAAAAAAGACAATTCTTTGCGATAAAAAATAAAAGAAAAACTGAACTAAAACGAATTTAAAACTTAAGTATGTCTGTTTTATATCAAACTGAAGCTTAGTCCAAGTTTAGACATTATGAATGAAATGCTTTAAATAATGTGTGTAAATTTTTACTTAAGAGTGCTAGCAGGAACGGTATACGGTTACGGTTAATAGTTAGAGTTAGTAATTGCTGTAATATTTTTCGTGTAATTGGGAAGGAATAAAAGAAGTAAAAGAAATAAAAAATAATTTGAAACTCTTGGATTTCCTTTGACGACGATTTCCTTTGATTTGGATTTCCTTAGAGCCTCCCGAAAATTTGCATACGCACCCCTTCCAGACACCAGCAAAACACCTGAAACATCACACATTCCTCCTTTTGCTTACTACACGCCTTCTCGGTAACACGCACTCCGAAACCTCTCTTTCGGAATCTATATCTAATTATGCCGTCTAAATTTTTCTCTATCATGTGCCTTGAGGCAATTATTCCACATTCGCATGGCATTATTCCGAATCACTAGTACAGAGATCCACAGTTTTCACCTAATTTGCAAGACTAGGGCAATTAAAGCAGGCAGAACGAAAATTAGTCTCTTCATTAAAGACTGGAGAAGAGACGAGCTGGCTTTCTCCTGATGCTTTTTCCCCCCTTTTTCCTGTTTATTTATAATTATTCGAGAACTTTCGTTTTATGCGTGGTTAATGCCTGGAAATTCGCCGTGCAAACTAAAAGGACGAGCCTCGGGCAAAAATGATCTGTTTGAAAAAGAGGTTGCCCCTGTCGTTAGGAGTTAGAAACAATTAAAGATGTCGGGGAAAATTTTAATAGAAAAGTTAAACCTCACACACTTCCAAGGGTGGAAAAGCGAAGAGGTGTGGGAGCGGAGGGGAGTTGAATCTTTTGAACAAAATTAACAAACACACTCAGTGATTGCAGTAATGATTTTAGTCCCTTCCCGTTTTAATTGAGATGCCTTAATGTTTAGTTTTATGATGGTGAAAGTTTTCCTCGGGGAGTTGACTTTTTGCTTTTGATTCAAAGAGAATCGTGTGTTTTCCGGGATTTGTAGAAGGATGGGTTTGCATGGTATTTGCTTTCTTTGGGGCGTTTGATAACTGATATTTGTTATAATTGTTTTTGTCTTCTGGCGGGTGAGATTCGATGCAAAATTTATAGGAATTTCACACTTAATGATGCAAACTTTACACATGAAGCATAGCTGATGGGTTGCAAATAATTTTCAAACCGAAGAGTAAGTATATTAATAGGTTTTTTGTTTTTGCAAGGAGGACGCAATATTTTAGTTTAATATAGTTAAATTAATGTTCCCTTTGCAACGAAACTGCACAAGGGGAAAATAGTAAAGGACTTTTACCATGGGCACGTGATGTGGATGATATTTGGACAGACACTCCCAACTCATAAAATTTTCAAATAAAATCAGAAAAAAAATAAGGATTCTGTCATAAAAAGTTTACATTACATCCAAAATTAAATCCAACCGAAGTTTCTACGTGTATGCAAGTGGTGCCTGTTAGTAGATGCTAATAGGTTTGAATACTTTTCATTTTGTTATATTCACGTCCTAGTTTCAAACAAATGTATGCTGCTTTAAGATGACACTAGAACGACATCTCTACTTCCAGCTTTCAGCACCACACCAATAGGATGGTACTTAGCCAGGATTTATACTGGATCTTCTTATGCTCCAGCTCTTTGATGGAGTTGGGTTTTGAATAAAATCTTTTAACTCCAAAATCGAGGTTGAACCCTTAGATCACCTCAGCTCTCTTGAATAATTTTGAAGAGAATGAAGCCGGTTATTATTTTTATGTACTGCTGTAACGGTTTGACGAAATGTAATGATGTAATATTAAATGGTAAGTGATTAGACAAATATGTTTTTATGTCACAATTTCAATGCAAATAGGTTTAAAAACTTCCTATTTTGTTATATTTACGTCCTATTTTGAATCAAAGGTAGACTACTTTGAGACGGCACTAGAACGACATCTCTACTTCAGGTCTTCAGAAGCACACCAAAAGAAAGGCACTTTGTCAATACAAATTTGCAGTGCACCAGATCTTCTTATGCACTGGTTCTTAGATGGAGCTGGGTTTTGAATAGAGACGTCTAGCCCCCAAATTGAACCTGACCACTAGATTTCATAGCTCCCTTAAATAATTTTGAAGACAATGGATCAAATTGTTATTTGTATGTACTTCTGTAACAGCTTGATGAAAAGCAATGATATAATGTTAAACACTAAATCATGTGACACAATATAAGGGAAACTTATTTCCAAACATCACAAAACGGAGATCCCCCGGGGGGGGAACGGATATTTATTCTCTAGGTTAAATAGGCTTTTGTTGAAAGAGAACAGGAATTTTATCAGCTAGAGAGTAGTCTAATTTCGTCATTTAATAAAGATGGAATATAGCCAATTTGCAAGACGTTATATGTGAAGTAACTGGGCATTTCATTTGATTCAGTCAAATGTCATGCTTTTTTATGTGACGTGTAAGATACGCATTGAATTACCCAAAAAATTAAGTGCCTTTCTTCGAATATCATCACTTAAATAAGAATTGAAAATGAATTTCAAATCAAAAAGTTCAATCAAATCAATTATTTCATCATCTTTCACTTCCCATGCATTTAAAGATATAATTGATAAGGGAAACACATGGACAAAGACTTTTTCATAAAAAATTGCTAAATAATAGATACTTCATTGTACTTTGGTATTTGAGCATTAATCTCGTCTGTAAGATAAATTTATAAATATGGTAAGATTTTTAATTTCCTTTAAAAGATATCTGTTTTATACAAAAAAGTGAATGTTAAGGAAAATGTAAGAACATTTTCATAGATTGCCCTGGTTTTCTACTATTTAAGGGATTGTTTCTGATAACGTTTTTCCTTTCCTTTTCTTTTTTTTTTCAATACACAAGGATTCCACATTTGAATCCTGACTCTACCAATGATTTATCAGAAATGCCTATATTTATTTATAATTTAAGAATTGAGAAAGAAAAATCTCATTCATTGAGAAAACGAAAGGGCAGTGAATAATAGAAAATCAAAATAAGTTAAGAAAAAATAAAACAAAAAACAAGATTAACTCAGTTTTCATACAACCCTGTTTCCAATACATCGCGCACCCCTCATCTAAATTAAATAGCCTGTCTCATTACAATCTGCCTCCAATCTAACCTCAATCATATATCTTACCACGAAAAAAAGAATTTGGAAGTTTAAAAATAATTCTTTTCAAAATGTCAAAAGGAATCTTCCTTCTTTTCAAACGAAGAAGGGGGGGGGGGGGGTTCGAATCTGGCTATAATAATGCGTTACCTATAGAGATAGAAGTACAAAAGGAAATCAACGGGAGTTCCTTTTTTTATTTTTTACAACTTTATTTTATTTAATATGCGACAATTTTGCTTAAGTACCCTCTTCCATAACGGGTTATAGGAACTTAACACGCTTTAAAAGAAGCAAGAACAAAGGAGTAGGTAGTACACGGGAGTGTTCTAGCGGCAGGAGGGAGGGGAGTAGTAGGTGATTTTTTGGTGGAAAAAGAGGCAGGGGGTTCGTCCTGAACACGCTCTAGTAAATTCCTCCTTCACATCATCATGTACGGTGTTAAGAGACCTCGTACGGTGCAAAAATTTCCCTCTTGCTGGTGAGGTGGGGAGGGTCTGCGCGAACAGATCAAGTGACGATCTTCGAATATGATTGTGCATCTCGGAATGATGAACTCCGAAAAGTATCAGTGGGAAAAGGAATGAAGGAAAAAACAATCGAATAAATAAAAGGAATAAAAGAGAGGCGAATTTGCATTGCCGCCTAGAAAAATTTCTCCTGTAGTTATTGTCTGCCGAGCGGTCTGTGCGAACCAGAGAAGTGACTTATGAAGATGTATCGAGCACTGCCAGATATATCTGCTACCTTAATGATTCTACGGACACTGATTTCGCTTCCATCTTTTCCTTCCCGCTTGCTACCCACCCCTCTACTTCTTCTTCTAAAATCTTTTTTTGCCAACTTTTTATTTTTTTACTCACCCCTCACCGTTACCTCTAGTGAGAATTTCCTTTTCTTTTAAAACCTTTGCCGAAAAGCGATTTGTATCGCCGATTCTTTTTTGTGTTAGTTTTTACTTTTTTCACTCTTCTTTTTTTTTAAAGTTTTGTCACCTCTTTTGCCTGCCGTCATCATCAACTCGCAACTTCTGATGCGACAGCGTCGTTTAGACATTATACCTTTTTCATGTTCTCGTGCATTGTTAAAGACGAAAATAGGAATTGAGCAAATGCTGCTTAAAAGATATACATCATACATCAAGTGACAGACATTTCGAATTTGCCCTGAATGGTCATTGCAACAGTCGCATATGACAATTGTAATCTTCCCTTCTTCTTCTTTTTTTCTTTTTTATTCTTCTTTCAAGAGGAATGTAAAAATTATTTCCAGTAACTACTTTGCAAGGAGGGATGGAGAAAAAAAAAGAACACTCCAAAGAAATGAAAAGCGCGTTAGAGGTGTAAAAACTCAGTGTATGAATAGGTTCTTATTTCTTGGATTGTTATTACTGCTTTTGTCGAATTTTCTTGGCAAATAACTTTTAGATTCAGTTCTTTTCTTCCTGGTTCTTTCCAATTCTTATTACCGTCTCACTCTTTTCATGAGAGAATCTTCCAAAGTGGCCATTGAATAAATGATGTTTAATAGTCGTATTTAAAAGTTATCTAAGTAATAGAACTATCGTTTTGAAGAAGGTATTTTTTCGCCTTAAATGGTAACTTTTCAGTCATCAAAAATAATGATGTTAACTTAAAGAGGATATAAATGCTAGATTTAAATTTTATTCTTTTATACCGTTGATGAGATGCGAGGTTTAAAAGGATTTTTTTCTATTTGAAATGAGTTATTATTTGAAAATTATTATTTGTTTACAACCGATTGTTGACTTTTTGCAAAGCCTCAAAGGCTAATAATTTTTTAGAAGGTTATTCGAGCAAAAAATTTCGTTTATTAGAGTTTGAGCTATAGATTGAGTTTGATTAAAAACGTTTGCAGGTTGTTGTTTTTTTAAAATCATTCAAATTTTGGATACCGGTTACCACCCATTTTACGCTTATGTACTTATAGTGTAATTAAAAAGAAATTTTTCGTTTGAATTATAAGTCAGTATAATTAAACTAATTTGTAAAATGAATAAAAATGAGTATCATCGTTTCAGAAATAAAAAATGAGAAACTATATAGCAAGAACTTGTATTTTTGTATCTAAAGTGCAGTTATCAGCTACCAAAATTTTCAATAGTTCGTCAAATTGAAGAATATACATGAAATTTAATTGATACTTTACTAAAATAAGAGAGAATGCAAAAAATATTAATGATGAACAACCTAATATTTTATCAGATCAACATGATACTTTTTATGTTATTTTTATTTCTGAAGCCTAAAAAATTATAAAAAATAATTGATGTTATTCTTTCTGAAAAATACTTTTGATAATTAAAAGAAAAACGTTATTTTTGTAAAAATAGGCTTTTATTATTATCATATACAGAAAAAGGGGCATATTTTTTACATATTGAAACATCAATTAAGCTTAATTTTAAAATCTATTTACTTCTTGAAGCTTTCCAGTAATTGAAGCGAAACACTGACAATTTAAATAACATACTTTTTGCACTAATGATGAATTTATAGAATTTTTTTACTTTCTAAGAAAACTAGTTGATAAAAGTTTTAAATTACAACATTTTGAAAAATGTTGTAATTTGTATGAAAAATTGTATAAAAATAAAGGGTCTGTTCAGATATCATGGTGGTTGATATGAAAGGTTTCATAGAAATTTCATCATCAAAAAGAGAGAGAATAAGACAAATGAAATATTTGATCAAAACTGAATAATATTTTTTTAGATATAAATTCATGATTTTTTGGAAAAATTAATGTTTCCAAAGAGCATTTTTGTCTTATAAATAGCTATTGTTATGTAAATATATGATGATAAATTACAAATTAAATATTCAGTTATTAAAGTATTTATTAAAAGCAAAACAGAGAAGTTTCAAATGATCAAAAAGGCAAGAAGCAATAGAATATTTTCAACATAAAACTTTCGGAAAATTTCATCCAGCAATATATTATTAATGGAATGAAAGTATAAAGAAATGAAACTCATAAAATTCATTTAGATTTTCTAAACTCAGTATCTTAGAATGTCTGTCTGTGTGGTTAATTCTTAATTACTTTTATCCAGAATTAAACACTTAATTTTTGTTTTAAATTATCCCATTGTTTTACTCACATAGTTCAATTTTAGCTTTAATTTGGAAATAAAATCAGAGTTAATTTTCTGTTAATATTCTGAACTGAATGTTTAAAATTAAATCAGATTTGGGCATTTAAGACGAAACATCGCAGCTTTAAAATATTTTAATATTTGTCTTTTATATTATCTTTTAAAATTTATTCTTAATCATTGTAATGTGCATGTAAAACTATTTAATATCATAAAATAGAGTATGTATAAAAGCACAGACATTAAAACAATGCAAAGAATTACTGTAAAGCTTAAAAACGTTTTTAAAATTTCATAAAAATTAGAGAGGAAACCATACAGGACTAAAATTGATATCACTGAAAAGTTTATTTAAAAAATAGTGTAAAATAAAGTAGTCTGATAAAATAGAGTAGTGTATAACAAAATGTCATGCTTTATGAATGATGATTTTAATAAGCTTTAGTTAAATAATAATAAAAAATTTGAGACACTTTTTTTACTGAATATCTAATGTCCAAGAAGTAAACCCTGACCGAATTTAGTCGCTCTAGTAGCTCTGTAGAGCATTTTCAGAATTCTTTCATCATGGATATTGCAATTTACATGTATCATGCAAGTCTATAAACACTCTCAGGTTAATGAAGACTTTTTTGATAATTTATTAAGAACTAAATTAAATAATAAAAGGAGGATTTAATTTTTGCTATTAACTTTTTAGATGATCTTCTAAAAATTTATTAATCTAATCTTTTCTTACTGAATATCTAACATCCAGAAAGTAAACTAAGACCGAATTTAGTAGCTCTAGATTAAACAATCTGCTCTGTAAAGCTTTGTGCAGGGATTTTTTCTTATCACGGAATTGCAATTTTGAGTATACAAGCCAATAAACACTTTTGCTTTCAAGAAGACTTTTTCGATAATTTATTAAAGAATAAATTAATTAATAAAGTGGGGAAAGAATACTTGCAGTTAATTATTTAAATGAACTTTAAAAAAAATCTATTAATTTAATCTTTTCTTACTGAATATCTAATATCGAAAAAGTAAACCCAGGCCAACTTTAGTAGTTCTAGATTCAACAATCTGCTATGCAGAACATTTTGCAGAATTTTTTCATCACGTATATTGCAATTTACAAGAAATATGCCAGCCTATAAACGCTCTCACATTAAAGAAGACTTTTTTCATAATTTATTAAAGAATAAATTAATTAATAAAAGGGAGGGGAGATAATTTTTGTAGTTAATTCTTTAAATGAGCTTCTAAAAATAGATCAATCTAATCTTTACTTACTGAATATCTAACATCCAGAAAGTAAATCCGCCGAATTTAGTAGCGCTAGATTCAACAAACTGCTCTATAGAGAGTTTTGCAGTATTTTTTCATCACGGATGTTGCAATTTACAGACAATATGCAGGCTTGTAAACACTCTCAGATTAAAGAAGACGTTTTGATAATTTACTAAAGAATAAATTAATTAATAAAGGGGGAAACCATTTTTATAGTTGATTCTTTAAATGGACTTTTAAAAAATTCTATTAATTTAATTTCAATTTCTTGTTTTCGTAATGTTTACAAACTGACATGCATTTACAATCGCATATTCTAATGCAATATTCAACCAACAAAAATAATTAAAAATTAGAAAGAAATTCCTTAAAATTGATTCTATAAGGGCTTTAATGCGAAAATTGAACAAATACATAATTTGTTGGTTTGTTTTTACTTAAATAATAATTTTGAACATATGCGAATTGGACAGATTAAAACTATTAGATACTTCTATACTTTTATAACAGCATATTCTTAGCAAGAATGCCCCCAAATCTTCAAATATGAAAATAAAAGTATATAAATGATTTCAGTGTATTGAAATTTCGTGTTATCAAAATGTAATAACTGAATTAATCTTATAAAATACAAAATTGAAAAATGTTTACCATCAAAGTTATATCTTATGAAAATTATTAAGCTACTCAAATGAATAATATAAATGTTAATCTTGTAAACAGAACCACGAGTTAAATTACTTTCATAAAAAGATGAAGTCAAGATTCGAATATCTAAGAAATATTTAATAAAATATGTGTTTCGTATCAAAGGAAAGTGTTGCCATAATTACTCTCATTATTTAAATTATTATTTGAAAAACTACATAGGCAAATCTCATCAATTAAAAATAATTTCTAAAAGCAACCAGCTCAGCAAAAGCAATTTCTTAAATCACCATCTCTTTAAGAACTTACCTGATTTTCGACAGTTTTCTATTTATTAGTTTCGTAGTTTTATAACAGCTTGATAATCAAATATTATTATTATTCTTTCAAATGCGAAAGCAAATTTAATGATGGCAAAGAAACAAACTTCCAAGAAAGAATTCATATTTTGTATTTAGAGTAAATGATTCCAAAATTAAGTCGAAATAAATTCACGCAATTTACTCTAAATTGAGCTTTACTTCAATGATAATTGAGCCAAACGATAATAAAAAAAGGGCGCGAAACTTTCTGCTTGGAACGAATCTCTTCAATTTATAGTCGCTTCGGAAAGATTCTTTTTGATTTATTCATTTCAAAAAGCAACAGCAAGTCTTGATTTCCCTTTTCAAAGAATAATTTCCACCTCGAAACTTTTTCCAAAAACTTCCAATGGAACGTTTAAGCGTCCGCAATTTACCCCCAGTTAACCACTTAAAATAATCTTCGTCACTTATGGTAATTCTTCTCGACTGTGAATACATTACCTCGGTTAATTATTTGAGGAAATAATCACGGGCAAAATGCCGCTTTGAGGATATTCTTTCAACTCCCCTCTCCTACCCTCTTTTCCATGATATATTCAGGTTGCTCTTCTCCATCACAGTATTTTTTGACGCAGTTTCCATCTTCCTTCATTTTTCTAGCTGCGTAAAGCGTCTGTCTCTCCCCATTTTAAGGATTAAGATACAGATGACATTAAAATTCAGTGTACACTAAGCTTGCAAAGAGGAAGAAGACGGCGGAAAGGTACAGAAAAGATGAAAGGAAAGGGAAAAAAAATTCAGGAGGACGAACACTAGACGTGATTACATTTCGCAGTCATAGTTATATATTCTTTCTGGGATTTTTCTTTCATTTAGAATGTAATTTTGTCCGTGGATGTCTTGGAGAGAGGTGGAAATTGCTAATGGGGCCCCTGCTTTTGAAATTGGAACTGTTTCAACGTTTCGCTGTGATGGTAATTATTTCAGCAACGTGGAATTGTCCGAACACGGGTAGAAAAAAAAATGTAATTATTATTACAATTGAAAATTGTAAATGATATAACGCTTTAACGTATCTGAGTTTGTTTGTGAAAAGTCAGTGGCAGAACAATAAGAATGGATCCTTTTGCACCATAGTTTCTTAGTTAATTAATGCTTATTATATTGAAATTCCCTTAACAATAATTTAAGATAGAATAACAATAATTTAAAATGGGTAAAAAACTCAATTTTTTGCGAAGATATGAATGTTTTTTTAATTTAATATTCTTAATGATTGAACAGTTTTCTTTAAAAAACAGTTAGAATTTTTTGTTTTCCCAGTTTTTTGGAGGGGGGATTACATTGATTTTTATAATTGCCTTCATGCGTATTAATGTTATTTTGCATCCTTAAATGCCATTTTCTCAGATTTTAATACTTGGTATAATTTTATTACGAAAAACTTCATGCATTAAAATCTAATGCATATTTTTTGCTCAAATTTGGTATAAAAATTTTTCAATATTTTTTTGCCGTTTCAGAATTAGAGAATAAGTAATATATTTATTTAGAAATATTTTGTAGTTGTTTAAACGCTTTAAAATGTGAAAAAAAAATTGAAAATTCTATGTTATTTATTATTTGAACTCAATGTTTAAAAAAAGGAAAAAAATACAGTTATATGGTTATTTTATAGTTTTATAGTTTCGCATATCTCTTAAACTGTCGGCAACATTTTAAGCAAATCATTTGATAAAATTCTAAACTGAAAGTCTTTTGCTTTATACCTGTTTTTAATTTTTTCAAAAGTACCTTTTTCAATTTTTAAAAAATCTTTTTTATTTAGGCTTCCTGGATAATTTTCCAATATTTTTTTATGCAAAAATTTAAAAAAATTAATTATTTTAGAATGCATTTCAAAAAAACATGAATTCCGAATGTAGTCACATACCTTTATAGAAATTAGACTTTTAAATTCAAAAATTAATAATCCTAGTGTTGTTAATTTTGACACAGCATTGTTCCACAATCCTGTTGAATGTCCATAATTTAATAACTAAATTTACAGACAACAGCAATTATGTTATTAGTGTTCGGCGTGCTCATTTTTATAAATCTTTTGGATTTTATCCCCTATTTGAAATTTTTAAAATTTTCACCACGTTTTTTTTTAATCGAAAAAATTAATGGCAGAGTGTCAGAGATTTCTTTAAATCATTTCACTTTCAAATTGTTTTAAATGTCCAAGATTTTCTTGGCCCTGTAAATATATATCTTTGACAAAGTTTCGTCTATATAAAAGCTTTTATGCCATATAAATTCATGTAAAGAAAGAGAATTTATGAAATAAAAAATGTTGTAGACAGTATAAAATTAGATTAATTTCTCGCCTATTTTTTAGACATAAAACTCATGGAAATTCAAGCCAACATTGAATATAATATTTTCATGTGATATGAGCTTCAATTGTCATGAATTAAAGATAGTTTTAGGTCTCGCTCCTCTTTTGATTTCTACAGAGGAAAAATAATCGCCATACTAGACCGTTACTATTATTTGACGATTTAAAACAACTTCTATAAAATTACGAAAGAAGGCAATTCCATTTTTTAATTGATATATAGAGAAATATATTATTAAGAGGTTTTAGTTTAGTTATATTAGCGTTCCATTTTAAAGCAATATTAGTTGTATTTTGGGACGAACCAAGTAATTTTAACCGCTGTCAGCTGAGGAGGACGACACCACCTCTCGACACCACAACACGTGGGGACGTTTGGCCTGGAGGGTTTTAACGTGCATCAGGCCCACTTGCAAGGCGGTTCTTCTCTGGAATTGGGGCTCGAACCCGAAACCCTCCGCTTCCGAAGCCGAGAACTTATCATTAAGCCACCGTCGCCCGCTTTATAGGAGGGGTTAAAGCACTATCTATGCACAAGGCAGTTAATTAAGACTAAATTATGTGTACCATTCACTTTTGAGTAATTTTTTTTTTATTTCTAAAGAAAGAAATGAAAAGAAATACTTCGGCCAATAAAGACAGAAATAGCATTAAAGCGCCAATATTTCGCAAAAAAATATGGAACATATATGTAATTTTTCTGCTTAAAAATGAATGTAGGAAGCAAGTTTTCATTTAAGTACGGCTTTAATAATTATGACACTTTTACCACACTGAAAGTTTTTCTTCTTGGAATAACAATGCTTTCGTCAGGCTAAAGGGGTTTCAATTGTTAAAAGGTGTCCTCCCAAAACAGTTAAAAGTGTTCTATCTTATCTAAATAATTTTAGATCCTTCTTTATTTTGTCGAAGTGTTTATTGGAACCTTTTGAGAATCTGACTTTCAGGTTTTGTATCCTGAATTTCCTTCTAGAAGGCAATGAATACCAGTTATTGTGCCTCTATTATATCAATTCCTCTCCTTCTAAATATGCTGTAATATAACATATCAAGAACAGGGGGATTTATTTCTAGTCCTTTTCTTGGAGATTGGTCAAAATCTTGCATAAAACAGGCTCGAACAAGGATTATTTAACTGAAACAAGGCATTACTTTCTTTTTGTTGTCGCTGGTTATTCTGATTTTTTGAATTATGACTTTGGCATAGTTTTTTTCTTCTTATTACACTTATTCTTATTATAGTAATAAATCTCTAAAACAATTAAGGTTTTAATCGTCAAAATGTTGAAGAAAATAGGAAATATTAGCGAATTTTCAGTCGATGTCATATGTCCTTTCAATTATTGATACTTAAAATTATTTAGTTTCAGAAAAATACCTTATATTACAAACCATAAAAGAACAAAAAAAAACATTTAGTTAAAAAATTTCTTTTCAAATATTTCAAGTTTTAGCTTCCATATTTTATTCTAACTATATTAGAAATTTTAGACTTCCTATTTATTTCGCTTAGTTTTATATTTTGAACTTAAGCTTGAATAAACAGATTTAGGTTAGATAATGAATAAAAATGATTCTACAATAAGAGAAAAAAATCTAGAAGATATTCAAACATTTAATCCAAAATATCGCATCATGATAGTGATTTGGCTTAATTCGTCAATCTTTATTTAATTTTTAAAATTTACTTTTACATAGATGAGATAATTTCTACACATATATATTTAACATCATCACAACATGGGTGATCATAAAAATTTTTTTAAATGATAGGTATCATTATAAAACATAATTAAAAAATATATTTTTTTAAAATTGTTAAAACGAGAAAAAAAAAAGATATTGTAATAGTATGTTTCAAAATTATTCACCAAAAGATCCAAAATTGCATTAATTTCTATGCAAAATATTTTTTTAAAGTATTGGAAAAAAACCAACATCTTAGACAGCATCTAGTACCCGAGAAGAAATTACATGCTAAATTTTTTAGCTCTAGTCCTGTTGAGTTTGGATGATTTTTTTTTATCCTACATGTAGTATCATGTAATTTATAAATAATATAGCAAAGTTTAAAAACTTCTGACCACAATGCACTAAATTTCTGTTTTCATCTTATATTTTAAATTCTATATCAAGGAAATCCTCTATTTCAAAGAATATATGACGAATAAATAGATTAATATAACTATGTTCTCTTAACCATTTGTATTGTCATAATTTTTGCATCAAAACTGAAAAAATTTAATTTGATACCTTGCCGCCAAAATCAAGAGTTTTAGAAAAACCTATACTGAATGTTACAAAAATCTAATTTATCTAAAAAAAAATTGATAACTATAGCTTATCTAATATAAAGATGAAAGATCACTAAATAAAAAAAAACTATTAAATTGTTAATCTTAATGCCCTTATTTATAATAGGCGTATCTATATCTTCTTTAAGTAGCAGGATTTTTTTAATAAAATATGGAAAGAGATCAACCTTTGGAAAGTATAATGCAAAATACATTATTTTAGAATCAAATAGCAATTCAAGTAATTCTTTAAATGCAAAAAAATACAATAAAAAAAGAATCGAGATAACGCTCGAGCAATTCATGCAAGACTGACATGTCAGGATTTGCATTTACAGCCAACTTATACCCAACTCTCTCGAATGTATCACTATTTAAATTTCGCGGAATAATTTCCTTCCTTTTCTTGTTACGCTTTTACTTTCATTTTATCCGCCATTTTTTTCCTTCTTTATTTATCATCCACCCTTCATACTTCTTCTTCTTCTTCTTCATTTCATACATTAGCTACGTCGCGTCTCAGCTGAAACATTAAAACACGAAGTTGTAAAAAGTCAGGAAACACAACGCTCACTTTGAAAAAGGAGGCAGGGGGGATAAGGATGGAGATCTGGGAGGGGGCAGAGAGTGGAAAGAAACAGCTTTACTGACAAAAATTTGATTTTAATAGAAACGGCTCTCGAGTGTCGAAGATAGGGAGAGAGGAAGGGAAAAAATTAAAAAAATAAAATAAAAATATATGTTGATTTATCCCCGTGAGAATTTTTTTTTTTCTCCCTACCCCTGGAAGCGACCTAAAAAAATTCATCAGTGAGAATAGTGAGGCCCTTGGAGATTTGTAAAAAAATGAAACAGCAGGGGAAAAACACAAATTAAAGTTTCCTGTATGTTTCTTGTCTGTCGAAAGCTGTACTGATTCGATGTTCAGTGAAGCGAAGTGAAGGGAAGAAGTCTTGTGAAATTGCCGCCTTCTCACCACCTCTGGTATGCCGATTCTGAATTCTGAAATTCATGGTTCATGTTATGTCTTTTTTTTCTAATTGCCTGACCGATTGTATATATTTCGAACCTCGATTTTTTGAGTTATTTGAGACAGTAATCATCTCGGATAATCGAAAATCCGGTTAATAAAGCTTAGATTTTAAATTATTTCTTTTTTTTTTCAATTATGTTTTCTCGAAATTACTTATTACAAATTATCTCTACTACTAATAAAGATAAATGTATATGTATCTGTTTGTTGGCACTTTGCAGGGTAGACTCCTAGATCTAGATCTTCCAAATTTGGAACAGATATAATTTGGCGGTGGGAATTGTCAACATCGGTATCATCAAATTTTTTTTCACGTCATGGACAATCATCAACAATTTTAATGAAATTTTAAATATTTTTAAATTATGTGAAATTATTACTTTTTTTCTTAAAATTTCCGAAAATACAACAGAATAAGAATGATTTTTACATCAACCTAAAATTCAAAATATTATGCTTTTCATGACATTAATTTTACTAACACGCATTTTTTGTGCCTATTTTTCAATTTTTTAAAATTTTTTATTTAGCAGCAATATATTTCGATTTCAACATAAAATCAAATCATTTTCATTGTTGTTACAAATATTTCATTCTGGAATTGTATTCAATAGTTTTAATGAAGATATGGAAAATCGATAAAGTTTCCCATGTTAGATAGATTTCTATTTAAAGATTGTTTTTAATAAATTTTGAAACTTTGTTGAACATGCGAATAAAATTAAACATCCGAAATAATTAAAGTTGCGTTTTAAATTCAAGTTCAAATTTTAGAAGAGATAATAATAAATTACAATTAATACCTTATATCTTTTTTTAGTGCAATGAATATGATGGTTTAATTTATTTAAATTCCATGTTTATCAGAGTTTGAAACATAAAAATATTTTTTTTATGTTTGTTATTAAGCCCAAGAAATATAAAATATTTAATAGAAGTTTTTAGCAAGCACTGATCTTGACGAACCAGCAGACTTCAAAAGATGCAAGTAAAAAATAAGTTTCCACGTGATACCACGTATTAACATTTTAATAAATGGTTTTATAAGATATCAAACTCTTTACAAGCATTTTTTTTGTGACAGATTTGTGTAAAATACCGATATTATTGATTTTTCTGCTTCATTAGTCTTTTCGCAGTGATTATTAGTATTCTCAAAAGTATTTTCAGATATTTTAATCGCGAAATTTTCCATCACATTTACATAACGGTTGATTTTTCGGCCGAAACACATGGAGATTATTCGCTTCACAATTGAAATGCTGATGAATAAAACTGTATACTTATTTTCTTCCAAAAACAACTTTCACGAATTAAATCGATTCTGAGAACAACACTTTATTCACTTCCCACCGTCAGCCTCACACCCATTCAGAGAGGCTGTGTCAGTGTGGATTTTTCACCCTTTCGAATCGTAAAAATTGCCCATTTGGGGTTCCTTTACTTTTGCATTTTACAAGTTTCCACATTTCTTGTATGTAATTTTTGAAACAGTAATTTTTGATTAAAATATCCCCGAACAAATTTTTGTTGTTTCTTTTGCATTTTCACGGTATTGTGTTGTGACTTATGGCACTTTACAAGCACGCTGACAGGGATCTGTCAGCGATTTAAGCCGAGTGAGCGTCTCTTGTTTCTTAAGTAGCGCCAACTAAGGCCAAGAGTACGACTTAGCTACTTCCTGCATCACATTCGCTTGCACAACCCCTTTTTACTTGGGAGAACATTCATACAACTCACAGATAGAACACAGAGGAATAACAACCATACCCGAACCGGGACTCGAAAACGGGGAAGACGCTCTACTTCTATGCCAGGATGCCGTTTTTAATGGTATTGGTTGATATTTGTATTTCCTAAAAATTTTACACGGTTAATAATTGTATTTTCTAAAAAAATTGACATGGTTAACACTTGTATTTTCTTAATTTTTTACATGTTAATATTTTTATTTTCAAATAAATATTTCCTTTTATTTAACGACTCAAAACCTTCTGCCACAGTTAAAATGCCTATTTTTTTCCCATGAAAGTGCGGAGAATTTGCTTAAAAAATTGAAAATGCATGTGTGGATTTTTTTCTCCTCAATATAAAAAACTTAAGTTAAATCACTTCTAGATAACAATGTTATACAAGATTTCACTAAATCGGGCCTTTTATGCATCCGGATTTCCTGAGTAGCTTTTTGAAACCTCCGCAGAGTGGAAATTGAATTCAATGTAAATTTTGACAGCTATTTAAATTGTGAATTGAATCAATCAAATAAGATCCAAACTTCAGAATTGTTCTATGGTATTTCGTGCTTGCAGTATATATTTATTTAAATAAACATGTTTATTTATAGCTTAATTTGTATTTTCTTTTACTATCGAATGAGAGATTAGAGAAAGATAAGGACGATCAGGTTACCAGTCTTGGCGGATAATAATTATTGCATTTGTATTCTGCATATTTGTTATAATTATTCTTGTGCAGTTATAATTTTTATATGTAAATAGATAGAATTCCAAACATGTTTTTCTGGCAAACAGAGGTTTGAAACTTAGAAATTTGTCGAAATCTCAAAATTTAATTTTTTCGATTATTGCAATACTTTCTCTTTAGCATACTTTGTTTACGCAAGAAGGTAAAACAGATGTTTGTAACATTTATAATACTTTTAGAGAAATCAGCAGAAAAATAAAAAATAAAATAAACATATTTCCATAGCTTGGATATTGAGATACTCAAAATGACATATTTTATGAAAACTAACCTATAGAATAAAAGTATAAAAAAATCCCAACTATAATATACTCTTAAAACTGCTTTTAAAATTAAATCATTTCCTTTATTGATGAGAAAATAGAAAGCTGGTAAAGTGATAACTGCCCCTTAGCATTTAAGAATACGATGTATTTTTTAAATATTTGGCATACCCAATTATTATGATTTATTGTAACAATATCCTTCTTATTATGATACAACCTTATTGGAGTTTTGATCTTATTATGGCACGTCCAGTACAAAAATTATTTTCATTTAAATAAAAATAGGATGACCATCCAATAGGAAACTCATCATAGATGATTTTCTGCATTAATTGATTGATATGAAAATTGGCAAAAGTGAAACTTCTATATATTAGAAAATAAGTAAAAATGAAACGCTTAAAATACGTGATTACGTAAACAAGTTGATTTTTAGGGAAAATATCAAATAATTTTATTTTAATATTCCTGATTTCTAAAGACTTTTCTTTGTAAAACCGTTTGAATTGCAATTCTAAGTTTAGTTTTTGATAAATAACATTTATTTTTATATTTGAATAACTTAAATTCTAAAGTTATTTAACATTTTTAAATGAAATCTTCTCGTATTCTAGGTTTGGCAATATCTTCTTCAGATAGACAATTTGAAAACTAAAATCTAATATATATTTTTAAAATTAAATTTGGTATAATAGTTTCTCAATACGTTTTGCATTTCCTGAACCACAGAATAAACAATCCCTTTCCTTAAACAAATTTTTATATTGACTCTAATACCTCTTAATGTAAAAAAAGAATATTTTTTACAGTCAAATTATAGGGTTTAAAATTCATCTAGAAATACTGCTTATGCCTTCGTTCAAGTTTTAAGCAATAGAGTCCTCATCTGCAAAAGTTTGAAGAAATTTTTAAAGTAGAAAGTGCTGGCAAACTTTTTATTAAGTCAAATATAACGCATGTTTTTCATTTTTCAAAAACATTTAGCTTTTAATTGATATCTTTTGGTTTTAAAGATGCTTTTCCAATCTAGAAGCATTCTATATAATGAAAAAGTTCAAGTATTTTATAAAATTTTTCAAGAAATCCACTCTAAACGTAATCATACATTTAAACTTTTTTTAAAAAATGTATCAATTTGTTTCCGACTGTCTATTAGAACTTTTGTTTAAGCATTTGAGATTAATAAAAACATTTTTTTTAATTCCATACAGTTGAATTATTTGGGAAACGATAACTATATTT
>JAPMOR010088699.1:0-11795 GCA_026543865.1 Argiope aurantia | reverse complement strand
TATTTTTTTATGTAATTCAAACTTATTATTTTTTTATATAATTCAAATTTATTATTTTTTTATGTAATTCAAACTTTTATACTTATTATTACTTGATGTTAATAATTTCTTTATTAAAGTATTTTTAAGTTATAATTTATGATAGACACTATAGCCTTTTTTAAAGCCTAACAGTTGTCCTGATAATTATGAACAGAAATTCTCCGTATGAAATCGAATCCAATGACATCATGTTACCGTTAATTAATAATTATTCTGATAATGCGTCTTTTGATTTCCATTGTCTTCAGTTGAACCGAGACTTTTGATTCCGCAGATTAATTGAGCTGACGAACTGCAAAGTCGTTTTTCCTCACATGTATACATGTGCTGACAAAAAACATTAAGAAATATTTAAAAATAATACTGCACACACATATCTTGTTCTCTGTTTTAAATATTTTAATTCCATTTTGTTGAAATTTATATTTGAAGGCATTTTTCATATCGCCAGAGTATGCTAGTGCTATTGCATAAGAAGATTGCTAAACTGAGCAATACAAACAAGCAGTTTCAGATAAAACTTAACTGATAAAATGAATTAATATCAAATATACAGATATATCTTTTTATTTTTCAAAACTTCTTAAATTGCACTCGTTATATTGCGAAATCTTTTTTTTTTTTTTTTTGAGCCTTTAAAGACTGTAATTTTTCATCTTTCTAATCGCAAATTATTGTATGTCAAAGAGCTGTATTTAAAAAAAAAAACATGAAAAAATCTAAATTTTTCTTCATTTATTTTATTTTATTGTTCTTTCATTTTTAGCAGTTATCTTTAGTATTTAAATATTTTTTAGTATTTGTTTATTATTGCACGAAATTCTAATTTGAGCGGTAAGATACTTTATATGAAATTCATATAAATATACAAGGTTAAAGTATCATATTTAGAGCAAATTTTTAACACGCAACATTATGAAATTTGAGTAGTGAAATATTCACTACCTTTAAAGATTCAAAAATCAGATTTCATAAGCAGGATAAATACAACTTAAGAGGGGTTGAAAATTACTCGATGGATGTGGTTTACCGCGAACTTAATACCCTCTTCTAACAGTGAACTTTATTTCGACAAGGCTATGAAGGCAAAGAATGCTCATATACTTATTTTTACTTCTGAGAGCTGTAGTACAGTAAAGAAAATCGGTACTTATATCGTAAAACTGCAAGCCATTAACGAACAATAGCTATTAATAGTGCGAATCTAAATTCCAATCTTTGACTATTTCTTTTTGACGTTTAATCCCTGATATATTTTTGATATACAAGCACCATAAAAGCAAATTTACATTTGGGAAAAAAATTCCAATCAATTGAAACCGAATTTCGGCATAGAACTTTAATCGTAATCAGAATATTGCACGCTAAATTTGATTTGTTTAAGTCGTTACGAATTTGATTTATCGCGTTTGCATGCATGGAAGACCGACAAATGGTTAATCCTTTTTCAGATTTAGTTTATACGGATTTACATTACAAGTGTTAAACACGTGTGCGAATTTTATTTATCTAGCTTTTTATTGTTCGTATTTACCGAATTCACTTATATTCGATAACTTATATTCGAAACGGCCTGAAAAAGGTCTTTCGTAATTTATTTCGTCCAAATTTGATAGAAATTTAAAACTTTAGTGCGAAGACCCTATTCCAAATTTCAGCCATCTACCTTGAAGTGTATGTGAGTTATTGTGTTCGCAGTCAGACATAAACAGTTTGAAATATATATATTTAGGGCTCATGGAAATTCGCCAAAAGTTGGAGTTAAAATTTTTCAAAAATTACTTTCCTTTCTTGAAATTTTGGAAACGAGGAAGTAAAAAATAAAAGCTGTGAATATTCTGTGAAATAAAAAGTTATTATAAATTCTGAAAAGTTTATTTTTAACTACACTTCTTGATAATTGCTTAGGAACAATTTTTCGGAATAATAAAGTACAGATAATGATTGAAGAAATGAAACTAAGTACATATTTAGTAGGGAGAATGTGCATTTATTATAGTGCAAAATGTGGCTGATATCGACATATACAAGAATTAAGAGCTTAAAAATAATAAAAATGCTCCTTGGATGATTTCCAAACAGCCCCACAAAAATTGATCTTCAGGTAAGAATGATGAAGACATGAGTATCTTAGTAAGATGTGTGATGACTACGGACGCTAATGCACATTTTGCATCTGTTCCCCATGATCTCCACTAGATTATCGATGAGTTCTTGGGGGATATTGTCCCACTCCTCTCAATGCGATTTTGAGCTCTTGCACTGTTCGGGGAGGGATGGTTCTTTGAGAAACACGTCTGCCAAGAGCATCCCAGGCATGTTTAATGGGATTTAGGTCGGGAGAGTAAGCAGGCCATTGCATACAGGCAATATTTTCACTTTGCAGTGTGTCCGATACCTCAACGCTTCTGTAGGGCAGCGCATTATCGTCCATAGACAAAATGTCTGGACCTACAGCACCCCTAAAAAGAAGAACATGATCCAGAATAACCTCTCTGCAATACCGTTGCGATGCAACGCTTCCTTACTCAAAGATGTGAAGCTGTGCTCTGCCATTGTGTATGATGCTTGCCCAAACCATCACGCCTGGGCCGTACCGATCACGTTCACTAACAAACTGTTGTGCATAACATGTTCCACGCTCTCTCCCCAGTAATTGGTGGCCAGAATCGCTTGTCACACTGAAACGAGATTCGTCTGAGAACGTCACTCTAGACCAATTTTGGATATCCCAACCAACATGTTCCTTATACCAGCGTAATCTCTTACGACGATGGCGTGATTGAAGCGGGATGCAATGAACAGACTTCCGTGCATACAAACCAACTTGATTTAATCGCCTCGAGATTGTTCTTGTAGAAACACTCGTACCGGTAGCGGTTGCAAGGTTTGCGGTTATCTGACCAGGAGTTAAATTTCTGTTCCTTTTTGCCACGAGGACTACATGGCGATCCTCTAAAGGTGTGGTGTTCCTACCACGCCCCCCGTCATGATTTTCAAAGCATTTCCACCTTCAGAGGCCTTCTTTAATCGCGATATGACACTCTTTGATACACCCATTGCAGCAGCTACAGTGGTGACATATTGACCCGCTTCCAGTCGTTCAACTGCTCGTCCACGATCGCAGGCACTCTAATGATATTTTGCTGACATTTTTCTCCCAATTATTACAAGAATCAAACAGAATTTCAGAGAAAACACTTTTATAACATCCTGCACTACTTTGAGTCAAACATCAAACAGCATGAATTTTCGTATGAATCATAATGTCTTTTATAGCGATAACGAGTTTGAGTCTACCACGCTCCTCAACCTGAATTCTCTTTTATTGGTTAGCTGTCTGAGACGCAATTTTGCATAAATCACTTGTTCCTTAGCAATTGTCAAGCAGTGTATGATTTATTACACCTTATTTATCACTATAAACTTTTTGTATTTAAGAATTGGCAATTTCTCATCCATTAGCGATGTGACTTTCTATTAATTTCATTGCTATTTATTATCTATTACTATTCTATTTCTACTTTTGTAAAAATTTATTTGTCAAGACATAACGAGAGCGAACGGAATAAGTAAGCCGAAAAGATGAAAGAGCGACCAGGAAAAACAATTTCGATCTTATACAATTTTAGAAGGAATTTACATACCTCGGCATTTTGATTAAAAACCCATGCAAGTGTGATGTTAAAGCTGCAGTGAAATGGAGTTCGGACGATTAGGAAATTATTTTCAAGACTTAGCAAATCTGCAATTAACACATGTAAAAATTTCTTAATATTTTGAAGGGTTTTGCACATAGATTCCAGAAAAGAAATTGATTAAACAAAATAAGAAAATAAATATTTTTAACGATATTTTTAAAGAAAGTAAAAAAGTAACCTCTTGATTGTTTAAATTTAATCAATGGTTACTAAGCATACTATTAAATACTTGTAGAAACAATTATGTTTATCTAAATTTCTTTATAAGAATGGAAAGTATTGTTGTAAATATTGGAGAAAAATATATGATAAATATTCATTGCGGATAGTATTTCCGAAAGTTATCGACAATAACAAATTACAAGTTGGATTCCTTTTTAATTAATTATAAATCCAATTAAAGTTTTGATTAATTGCTCATTTCTACTTTCCAAATTTGTTAATTCTAAGCCGGAAAAATTTCCATGTAACACTTACTGAGTCACATAGACTCATTGCTTTATTATTTGTAAAGAAATTTGCAAATCTAATGTTGTGAAAGTAATGTTTAAAATAAAATGGCCATTTGGTAATATCAGAAGTGTAAAAGTTTCATGTAAAAAATCCTTTCAAATAACGAAGTAAATTTAATTACAAGAATGTAAACCTGATTTCCTATTGGATAACTAACCTATTCATTACCTTCAGAAATTTAATTACTATGATTCAAAATTGAATAGTGCCAAGCACATGATTAAAACCGATAAAGCATATACACTTACTTGAAACTCAACAAATTGTGTATAAGTTTGTTCCAGTTGCATGAAAATCGTAGATTGCTTGAAGCTGTCCGGTTATTTTGATACTGTAGTCAATCGCTGTAAGAATCTGAAATAATTATCTAGCATATGCCTTAGTTTCCTTTTACGTTTACATGAGAGTCACATTTTGAATGATACTGAAATCAGAGAATTTCAAAACTGGAATTCTAAAGAATGGTGAATTAATTTCCAAGCCATAGCGATAAAAAGGAATCACTGAGATTTTGATGTCGAACCATTCTCAGATTCTTAAAGCAATAATCAGAACAATCAAAAGGAATGGGAATGTTTCAAATACTCTATGACTTCCAGGTCACAAGAAACAAGTTTTGTGTTCAAGACTAATGACGATATCGAAGGACAATAAATGTGTGTAAGTTAGTACCAATGTCGAACCGGCTGGAACTATATGTTTGACATTATCAATTGACCATCCCCCCCATAATTAAGAGGATCGTTTTTCTTTCAAGCTCCGACTGGCCATAAAACAACAAGTGTAGAGGGAAAAAATGAATTTCTTATCAAAAGTAATGTGTAATAATTATTTCTTTTCTGCTTAATCATTTGAAACCTCAGACATTTTTCATATAGGTAGATCAGCTTTCCTATATCATCTTCGGAAAAAAATTGCCGCCAATGATGTGAACAAGCCTTAACGCTTCTTTGGAGCCATCTTCGAAAAAAAGTTACCATCACTAAGGGAAACGGTCCTTAACTCTGCTTTGAAGCTACTTATTACTTTTGAAGTTCTTTGAAACTTCTCTTAATGAAATTGTATAAATCAGGAATATTTAAAGATTCTTGCTCGAAATTTCTCGCAATTTCTTCACCGTCGATCCACACTGCGTCAGTCCACAAGGAGTTGATATCCAAAAGGATTATTGTAGCACGTCAAATTTCTCTCCTGTTTGGCTCTTCTTTCGTCTATGTACCGGTCTTCATTAAAATCCGGGCCGAACCCCTATATTTGTAGGACTCAGAAATCACTACTATTTTAGAATGCACATTTAATTACATTTAGGACGGACAATTACATTAACATAAAAGAAATGAACATTAAATAGATTTCGTCGAATACGTCGCAGGATTAATTCACATGTTACGTCGCGTCTTTCGTTCAGAGACCCGTCTCGTCTCACACGTCTTGACTTTCGTTCAGACCCGTCTCGTCTGTACTACGTCTAACAAGCATCAACACCTGTTGGCCAGCATATGACGCTCGTCATCAGGGTTCGTTACTACATTCGGCGATCCTGACGTCTCTTTCGTCCTCGAAAGTTAAATCAAAGTAGAAAAATCTAAAAGAATAAAAAAAAGAAGAAAACAGTATCTGGATAAACCAATAAACATTTTTTTTCCTATTAGTCTGCAGACCATGCTTTCATGAAATCAGCTGCTGTAGAAGTTGTATTCGGTCCGTCATGACATCCAACTTTTTCCACGTAATAGCGATAATTAGGTTTAACCTTGACAATCCGATACGGTCCATGAAACTTTGGTTTTAGTTTGAGTCCAGTTCCAAACTGCGTCCGTTGTATGGCCATTAATTCACCAAGTTTGTAGATGCGCGCCACTTTTCTTCGTTTGTTGAAACTTTTCCGATTCTCTTCTTGCATCTTCAAAATGTTTTCCCTTGCTTCTTCTTTCATATTATTTCGATCTTCCATCACTTCTTTTGTGTATTCTTCTTTCAATATATTCTTTAAATGTAAATCAGTTGTATCTTTTAATTTTACTTCAGTTAAAAGCCCAAACGGGGTAAACTTTGTACTCCTCGAAACAGTACTATTGATTATTTTCTGCACTGATGCAACATGTTTATACCATTTGGTAGGGTCTGTTATCGAGAGTTTTGATAAAATGGGTTTTAAAATTTTATGCATTATTTCAAGTTGTCCATTTCCGCGAGGAATTCCAGTGCTAATTTTGAAATGTTCAATATTTTCATCCTGACAGTATGTTTCAAATTCTTTTGAGGTAAAAGCTGCATCTCTGTCTGTTATTATTCTCGTCGGATTTCCAAAAGTAGATTGTTGAAGCTTAAGTTTAGTTATTGCATCCTGAGTAGATGTTGATTTAACCGGATACAACCAGACAAATTTTGTAAAAGCGTCGACTATTGAAAAAATATGCTGGTAGTTCTTATTTGTAGAAGGCATAGGGCCAATGAAATCGATGTGATATGTACTTAAAGGCAAATTTTCTTTTGGTTTGGGGTTAAGGAAACCTTCACCTTTCCCACGTTACTTATTACAAAGAATACACTCCATGCAATTGGCAACCACACTTTCTATTTTCGACCTCAACTTAGGTATGTAAAATTCTTGCTTTAAAATTTCTTCCGTCTTAGCCACAGCGTAATGTCCTTTATTGTGAATTTCTCGAATAATTTCTCTTTGTAATGCTTCTGAGACTATGAGCAATTCTCTACCATTATCGTATTTGTATAAAACTCCATTTCTCACAATGTGTTCACCGTCTTCTTGCTTATCTATCAAAGCTTTTAATTTCTTAAGGAATTCGTCCTGATTTTGAGCATTGGCTATTTTAGTGGTCACTTCACTATATGAACGAGTAACAACAAGTACTGTGTTTCGACTAAGAGAATCTACGTGTGTCATTTGTTTTCCTGATCTGGGAACAATTTGGTAATCAAATTTCTCTAACTGTAAAGCCCATCTTTCAACTTTTGGTGTAAGATCTCTTTTACTCATAGTTTGTTGAAAAACGGAACAATCAGTCACAATTTTAAATTTGGAATCCAGTAAATAATGTCTAAATTTTTTCAACGCTTCGATTACAGCCAAAGCTTCTAATTCATAGCTACTATATTTTTCTTGTTGTGGAGAGGTTTTTCGACTAAAATAAGGAATAGGATAAAACTTATTGTTGGTTCCCTGTTGCAGCAGCACTGCTCCGAATCCCTGACTGCTAGCATCTCTATGGAGTTCTAGAACTGATCCCTGTTGATAGAGATACAAAATTGGCTCCTTAGTTAAAATATCTTTAAGTTTTTGAAAAGCTTCCTTTTGTTCAGCTACCGTTTTAGATACAGAGGGCTGTATAGTTCCGTTTTGGATTCTATAGTCTAAAAATTCTATTTGTGGTTTTAAAAACTGACACTTCTTAAAATTAAACTCCAAACGGTACTCTGATGCAACCTGTAGAACACGTTGTAATTTTTCTAGCCCTTCTTTCTTGGTTTTGAATGGTATAATAATGTCGTCAATATAAATCAGTACAGTTCCGTCTAGCATCAAATTCCTGAATATCACATTAATGTAACGCTGAAATACACGTGGACTATTGGAAAGTCGAAATGGTACTTTAAGAAATTCCCACTGGCCATGATGTGTTACAAAAGACGTAAATGTTGTGCTATCCTTCTCTACGTCTACATGAAAAAATCCGTTTTTCAAGTCCAAAGTAGTAAATATTTTTGATTGTTCAAGTTTGTCAAGCAAATCTTCTATGAGGGGTAAAGGGTACCGATCTTTAATCATCTTTTTATTTAGCTTACGAAAATCAATGCATAACCTATAACTATCATCCTTCTTCTTGCATAAAACTACAGGGGAAGAATATTCTGAGCAACTGGGTTTTATTATCCCTTCCTGTATCCATTTATCAATCTGAGTTTCAACGAATTTTTGTTATTTAAAAGGCAGCCTTCGAGGGTTATGACTAATCGGAATATCATTGCTCAGTATTATTTTCAATTGCAACTCCGTACTTTTTGTTTTGTTTGTCGAATACTTATTTAAAAGACGATTTATTTCCTGTCTCAAGGTTTTTTTTACATGACTCATGTCGATTTCATCATAGTTTATCGAATCCACTAAATGAATGAAGTATGGGAGAGGATGTGTATTTATTTTATTGCAAGTCTCAGCAAAAATAGGTTCCTATCTGTCTCTTTTCAGCTCCGAGGAACGTAGTGATACGACCTTAACCTCGTTTCTCACCAGCCGGGTGTAATTTCTTTGAGCTTTCTTCCCATGAATGATAAATTGTTTTTCTTGTAATGAAAAGCTTAGATTATTTAATACGTCCATGCTGATGATTATTCCATTCGGCATTATTTCTAACACATACACATTAGTTGATATTACATATTCATCAATTAATATATCACAATAAAAAAAACTAGAGGAGTAATGCTATCACCACTTATAGCAGCTAATTTCACATTATCAGTCGTTAAATTAGGTTTACCAATTAAAAAAAAATCATAATTAATCATAGTAATATCACTTCCAGTATCAATTAATGCATCACAATTTACACCATTTATTTCAACATTTTTACTAAGCTTATTTACAGTTTTTGGAGAGAGATACTTTAAAATCTCTTTGCGGGCAGATACTGGCTTTGTGGCCAAAGCTACTACTTTGGTGACATTTAAATCCTTTGTTTTTAAGCTTGAAATTAATTCATTTATGGCCAGCCTCATTGCATTTAAAACATTTATTATTACTCTTGTTATAGTAATTATCATCAGCATATTTCTTTTGATATAGCACGAACGAACGGCAATGGTGAATTTGTAGCGTCTTCGCGATATCAAATTTACTTCTGTTTTCGGAAACACGCCAATTTCTGTTTGTTTCCTTTTTAAGGTGACTTAGTGCAGCTTCATATTCGTCCAGTTTATTAACCAAATACTCTACTTTTTTTTATTTTGTCACGTCATTTGGTATTTTTCTACGTCGTTTGGTATTTTACTCTTTAACTGTCAACGACCCTTAGCTGCTTTAAATCTTCAACATCGGTTATTTCTAAACAATTTATCCATTCCTCAAAAAAGTTATTCAGTTCAAAACAGAAATTCCGCCATGAAGAAGAAGAATCTCATTTGTGAGTAAAGAACTTCTGCCTGAGTTGTTCGGAAGTTAATTTAAATCTTTTAAGCAACAGTTTTTTTATGTAATCATAGTCATTAGCTGATGGATCAGGTTCACGAGCAATTAAATTGACTATATCCAATGGTAATAACCCGAATAAATAAGAAGTCTAGTTTTATTTTGCAATGTTAGCCCTACTTATTTGTTTCTTAAATAACGAAAGATAAACACTTATGTCTCCGCTATTATCATAATTCTTTAGCAATTTTAATACATCAGTCTTAGGCATATCTGATACAGTTAAAGTATTTTCTCTACTTTTTAACTCAAGTTCTAACTTTTTCAAAGTATATTCGCGCTCATTCTTTTCGGCTTCGGCTTTTTCAGTACCTAACCTTTCGCGCTCCTGAGTGATAGTTAAAAGTATGTTTTTTTACGAACTCTTCGTCATAGTCTTTCGACTCTGTTATTATTGTAACTAACTGTCGCACTTTGGTATCCGGTGGTGCCGTTAGTTCTAATTCAACTACTAAAGTTAGTAAGTAGCTCTTTCGTGCTCGTGTAAGAAATGCCATACTTGAGATTAAGTCAAAATTTTACTCACAATTTCTTCACCGTCGATCCACACTGCGTCAGTCCACAAGGAGTTGATATCCAAAAGGGTTATTGTAGCACGTCAAATTTCTCTCCTGTTTGGCTCTTCTTTCGTCTATGTACCGGTCTTCATTAAAATCCGGGTCGATCCCCTATATTTGTAGGACTCAGAAATCACTATTATTTTAGAACGCATATTTAATTACATTTAGGACGGACAATTACATTAACATAAAAGAAATGAACATTAAATAGATTTCGTCGAATACTTCGCAGGATTAATGCACATGTTACGTCGCGTCTTTCGTTCAGAGACCCGTCTCGTCTCATACGTCTTGACTTTCGTTGAGACCCGTCTCGTCTGTACTCCGTCTAACAAGCATCAACACTTGTTGGCCAGCAGATGGCGCTCGTCATCAGATGTTCGTTACAACACACACACACACACACACACACACATATATATATATATATAATGATAACTTTATCTTAATTTAACCCATAGTAAAATATTCTCTTATTTCCTGATCTCATTCCACGTATGAAGCTGCGTAAAAATTAATCACAATCAATTCTACGTATCAAATGAAAATGATCCTTCCATTGCTCTTGTCAAAAGTCAACACGTGTATTCAATCGCCACGTTAAAAAGTCAACACGTTAAATCCCATGCTAAAAAAGACTAGTGATCATTTGTTTCGTTCCTTCCTTACTTCTGCTTTTGTTTCGCGCTGTTGCGGACGTGCCTTGTCCGCGCCTGCTTGTAAATATATTGCTTTCCCGGAATGTATTTGAAGATTAAAAAGAAGATTTTAAAATGTAAATTGTCTCTTCAGTGTCTTCAAACTTGCATTCTGCTTGAAACAAAATAAGCTTATATATATATATATATATATATATATATATATATATGAGAGAGAGAGAGAGAGAGAGAGAGAGAGAGAGAGAGAGAGAAAGAGAGAGAGAGAGATGAATATAGATATAAGAAAATGAAATAATAAATCAAATCTTCATCATAAATAAATAATATATTTCACTGATAAATTTCATCGCAATTTGTTAAATAAAAATATTCTTTTGTATATGCCAAAATATGTGATAGACGCAAATTATCTCAAAACATTTGATTCTCTAAAATTTTTATTTGAAATCTTACTTGATCGGCGATCGATAAAGATATATAGTTAATCTGAACAGTTTTAGTTCATATCAAAATAAAGTTAATAGTTATAAGTTACGTACATCCTATTTTGTTTTTTAAAAAATGAACAGTTTGGACATTATTAAAAAAAATGAACCCTTATTACGTAATATCTTTACTCTTCAATTTGCATATATATGAAAATGAATGCCAGAAAGCATCTAAGAAAAATATTAAATTTGAACTGAATTTTTAAAGTTAAATTAATTTAAAACAAATCCTTTAGGTGTTAAATGAATCTGTGCACAGTAGTAATATTAATATAGTTAATAATTGTATTGATAGTTGTATGTAATCTGTCTCTGTTTAGTTTTAGCACCGGTATAATTTGTAGTAGCTTTAGAATAGTTAATCATTTTTCTAAAGTATTAATATTAATAGTAACAATAATCCTATTTAGTATCGGTAGTAATAACAATCTCTATTTAGTATCAGTAGTAGTAAAAATCTCTATTTAATATCAGTGGTAATAACAATTTCTATCTGGTATCAGTAGTAATAATTTAGTATCGATAGTAATAATTATCTCCATTTAATATCAATAATACCTATTTAGTATCAGTAGTAACAATAATCTCTATTTAGTATCAGTAGTAACAATAATCTCTATTTA
>JAPMOR010088698.1:12033-48446 GCA_026543865.1 Argiope aurantia | reverse complement strand
TTGTTTTATTGGAGTATTTAGTTTAGTTTACTTAAATTAGCATGCTGCATTTAATCCGGACACGACTGATCACTTTTACCTAATGATTATCTTACGCGGCAACGAACCCTAATGTTTCTTGTTCGGTTCTTGGCAACTCAACCCCGATAGTAGTATAATTTAGACATATAAATACAATTTAAAATAAATAAAAATAAAAATATAATTTTTTTTCTCTTCTAAAACCTACTAGGAAGACAACAAAATAGAATTTCCTCTCAGACATGGCATCATCTAGATTTTTAATGAGCAGGAGAAGTCTCCCCAAAATTTTCTTCCGTACTTTCTAACAAATTTTTCATCTCAGAAAACGCCTTGAATGACATTCGCATACAATAGTTACGAAATATCAACTTTTGGAATAAATTCAAAAATTTAACTAAATCTCTTACGTCATCATTGACGAGTAATTTTGCGCTTAATCTCTGACATGCGTTAATAATATCCAAAAATCGAATTTATGCTTTAGACGTTTTTCTTGTAAGCAGCACTTGTAGCCACAAAATTCCACACCAAATTTGATAAATTTAAGTCATTGCATTTTAAACTATCTCATTTATAAGTTTCTGAAAATACAGACCGACAATTGCTCATTTCTTGTCGGATTTGGCTCCAAATTTGACAGGTGTCTAAACTATATATGTTAAATCTGCGTACCAAATTTTATCTATCTAACGCTCTACGTTTTGCAATTATTGTGTTAACTTATATTCGAACAGCTAGACAGACGAACTTCTTCTTTGAATGGATTTTAATCAATATTTATAGAAATCTGCCAATTTGATGTAAATATTGTATATCAAATTTCAATGGTCTAGCGCAAAGTGTTTTTGAATTATCCTTTTCACAGACAGATGAACATTTTGCAAAAATGTATTTTTCGATATCAGTTAGGTTTAAAACGTGAAGATTCGTCAGAATCTCGAATTGGATTTTTTTTTTTTGCGATTACCATACTTTTTTTTATACTACGTATACGAGACAGTAAAAAAGAAGTAATCTTCTATTTGTCAGATAAGGCGCGATCAACGGAATGTTAATCAAAAATCCGTCATTATTAATAAACTAAATTTATGCCGCTTGAATTTCATTATTCCCGAAATGCCTCGCTCCCATGGAGTGCAAAATTTCTCTAATTCTCTTCAATATTGCAAGCAGGCTCGATACACTCTCTTCGCTCATCCATTATCCAAGATGATCCAAGTCTCGCTCTCTATGTATCTCTTATTATCGGATTCTCGTAGAAGCCAGCTTGCGAATCGAATCGATAAATCCGCTTGCTACAGATCGCTCTCGTGTTGGGCAAGAGCAGCATGACGAATGTATGGTTCCTTATAGCACTGTCTTCGCATATTAGAGCGCATAAGTGAAGTAACTGGATGCATTATGCGTGTTAGGCAAACACAGGTTCCATCGGAAATGCCTTTCGGGGTCTCGTGTATAGAGCTGGTGCAAAAGGTTAGGAAGATAAAGAATTTTCTACCAAAAAAGCAGTGTTATCAATGTGGGGATACGTTGTGAACATTGATTTAATCTCATGTTAATGCAGAGCTCATTTGGGAAGTATATTGGAGCAGAAATAAATATTTGAAATTAAAAATTCATAGCAAATTTATGAAGGAAGTAAGACCCATCAGCGGTACTGGTCTTCCCTAAACTCTACCGAATATTCTCTTGTAAATGTGTTATCTTCTAACCCTTTCAAAAAATTGTCAACCTTGGGTAAGTCAGAGAAAGTCCTTGCATGGTATTGGCGTGCAATAATTAAGAAATAGTAACTTTTGGCGTAAATTTAAAATTTGTATTGAATCTATTGTGTCATTCTTGGAGAGTTGTTTGGCGCTTAATCTTTGGCATGCGTTAACAGTATCCAAAAATTAAATGTTTGCTTTAGACACGTTTTTCCCTACTGATTGAAAGAAAAATGTGACACAAAATAAAATTGTGTTCACAAAATCATATGCCAAATTAGATCTATAATGCCAGACTATATTTTAATGATTGCTTTTACATATTTCTGAAAGTATAGACCTATACACGTTGAACCCTTGTTGGATTTAGCTCCCAATTTTATAGATTAGGCCTAAGATTTTAAATCTGTGTATAGAATTTTATTAGTCTAGCTCTCTTCGTAGATATCGTATTGACTTATATTCAAAGAACCGGACAAACAGAATTCTTCTGAATAGATTTTATTCAAAATTTGATAGAGATTTTCAAATCTGGTATTAAGGCCGTACACAAAATTTCACCCATTTAGTTCAAGGTGCTCTTGAGTTGTGTTTGTCATAGGCAGGCAAACATACATATTCCAAAAATGTGTTTCGAAATGGGAGGGGGGTCACTGCGGGTCAGAAACATGAAAAATATCGAGTTCGAATTTTTCAATCAATACTTCCTCTAAAATTTGTGTTTATAAAATTTTCTCATGTGAAAACATAAAAACACATTCTATTATAAAACCATATGTTAGTTATCTCATTTTAGAATACGAAGGACAACTAGAAATATGATGGATAACAAATCCCCTCCCCCTCTTTTTTTACATGCCTATTATGAACTTACAAAGTATGTAGATATTCATATTACAATACTTGATTTTATTTTCTGGTGCTGCATCAAACATCAGCTATTTGTTCTAACGCTATTAACTGATGTTGATGAATGACATGCATTCTGCCGATTTTCAAACCGTCACATCAGATGTACTGAAAAAGTATGGAATGAGCTGTCGTATTGCCTTGATTTTGTTCGTATTCTTGGAAGGCTTCCAATGAACATTTATAACTGTGTTGAATTTAAATTTTCAAAACTTATTTGTAATTTAAAAATATGTACTTTGTTTTGCTTTCTTTTAATAGTCCCGAAATGTTGGGATAGTCATTTATAAACATTGATTTCGTAGTAAAAATAATCTTCTGCCAAATCGTTTCATTTGTGTCAAGCCTTATTGACATAATACTGCATAATTCAACTTCATTTACATTCATCACAGTGCATTATTCTCTGTAATAAATGGATACACCACCAAATCCATAATAAATCCTTATAGTTTATTTTTAAAATTTTATTATAAATAATTTTTTTTTAACCTAAAAAAATCTATGTTTCAACGGCGATGTTTAAAAGCATCAACAAAAAATTTTTGCTATATTATAAAAATATATTCAACTGCATTATTATTCAAAATGTAAAATTTAGAACGTAGGAATCACAAACAATATAGTTTGACGATTAAAATCGCCAAATTGGCGAAATTTCCTTCTTGGTTCTCTTTGGTCGCCATTACAACCGACAAATACCAAAATCTATTGCCAAATATTATCATTTACGTCAAGCCTTAACAACACAATATTACAAAATTCAATACTATTTACAATTCCAAACAAATTTAAGAAAAAACGAGCCATCTCTAAATCTAACCACTAAACTTCTTCTGATATCCAACGTTACAACAAATGAAACCGATTGAAAGGATATCAAAAATCTCGACAAGAAAAACGATTCCCATTGAATAAAAATCTCACAAAACTAACAGTTCCACTTCTTCAAAAACATCTTCAAGCCAGATGTCCCCCTTTTATGTTATATGCAGCACTTGAAGAGAAACAGCTAAACACTCTTAGCAACATCGCCGAATTTTCGCCAGCAGAATTTCTCAGCTATCATCCACTCCAGCGATGCGGCTGATTTAACTGAAGAAAGCGCCGGTGACAGAGAGCGATAATAAAAATGAAGCCAAGTAAAGAAATCGGAGTAGGGGAACATGGTAAAAAAATAATGGTGGAGTGGATGAAATTCTCGCCATTTAATATTTCGACAACTTAGCTGATGGATACAGCCTCTGGGATTTGACCTCTTACTTGGCGAAGTTAAATTTTGGCGATAGAGGGGAAAAAGGATTTTGCTGTTGAGTGGAAACAGACTGCCACTTATGATGAAATATAAGGGGTCCTTTTTTTTCTTTCTTTCTTTTTTTCTTTGGGATGTTTTTCGGATGACAGGATTTAAAGATTGACGGAGGGTTGAAGCTCTTGGAACTTTCTGGAAAACAAATATTCGCTGGGCAAATAGAAGCGGATAGAAGTTTGGCATCAAGTTTGAAACATTGAGATCAAATGATATCGGCCAAGTTTTATGTATTTTTAAATTCATTAGTTTTAATATAGAATCATTTTTGGTTTACTTTCAATATCTTCAGAAAATTAAAATAATTTAAAATTTCATATTTGTTTATATTTATGAAATTATCTAAAATTCTTTAGTGCGATATTCAAGACAGTGCTGAATTTAGGCATTTTAAAGCCCTAAATAATTCGTAATATGAAGTCCATTCTTTTAAAAAGAAGTAAATTAAATTTCATATTTCAACGAAATTTTAACTTAATCAATATCTTAAGGATTTATTTTAGTTATTATTTTTATTTTTATAACTTTGCGAATATATATATATATGTGTGTGTGTGTGTGTGTGTGTGTGTGTGTGCTTTTATTAATTTTTTTAGACTGTAAATTTTATTTAAAAAAGGGAATAAAGTTCTTGGGGAATTAATAATTGCTATTATTTAATGATTTTCTTTGTTACAAATGTCAGCACATAATAATTATGATACAAAAATAATAAATCTGAAACAAATATAAAATTAAAAGTTATTAGTTATTATCTTACAACTTTGCGAGTGGAATGTAGCATAACAAGTTAATGAACAGTAAATATTTCAATATATATTATGAAAATAATAATAAAGCTCTTATAATTTAATTATTTTTTAATTAATATGCACTCAGACTGCTAATAGTTTATAGTTAAGTAATTGTACTTAAAATTTAATTATTTGGAAGTTAGACAAATGATATTATATATAACATCACCTTGGGAAATGGCTTAAAATAAATAGTAGGTAATCTGCCATTGTTACAAAGTGTCACTTTAAAATGGTAATTTTATAAATTTTAATTCAAAATATGATAAACTACCTATCTTAGATAAGCAATATGGTAGTACATATTAATGTGAGATTTTTAAAAAAAAATATTCTAGTATATTATTTCGCTTATGATTTTAGACATTAAGTTTAATCACTTTGATATATTATTGTATTTACAATTTTAGAAAATATTGATTCTTTTTTAAAATTCTAATCTTTTTAAAATAATTGAGTAACATCCCAAAGTAATTCTAGTACTTTTAATACAATTACGTTTCTTAAATAGCAATTAACAAATATTTCTACTTCCTCGATTTTTTTCATCAGCTTTCATAATAGAATGAATTACAAATTATTGGATATACTGCACAATTTTACTTTATTTCTTTTAATACAGAATGAAATTTAAATTATTGTCTTCATATCAAAGTCATTTTTGGTTGCTTTCTTTCTTTCTAGCAAAGTTTTCATCCAAATTAGAAAAATTTACTCAGAAAAAGAAATTTGGATTCCAAATCGAGATTTTTGCTTTTGGATTCTAATTAAATTACTGCGAATTAAAATATAATCAACTGCAAATTCAAATTTAATCAAAACATTTCCAGCCATCTCCTAAAATTTATTCTAAGCCTCTTCTTAGTTCCAGTTAAAAAGTTGTTTAGTTAAATTTCGAAGATTTTTTCAGGGTTCTGTTTGGCAGTCAGATTTAGGAAATATGCAGAGGTACTGACACACAAAAGAATATAGATTAGAAATATATTCACAATATTTTTATCGAGCAGTTTTTGTCAAGATATTATCGAATACCTGAGACACTACTGAGATTTTGCCTGACTTGTATAGGCGTCAAGACACACACACACACATACACACACACACACACACATTAACACTAATACTCTATGTATAAGCCACCTTATTATGTTTTTTTAATCTGTTGAATCTTGAACTATTATATTTATGTTTATTAGGTTCTATATGACTTTTAATGATATGAAATCATAGTCCTGCATTTTTGGTCTGGATATTTTCATAATATTGCAAATCCATTTTGTATTCTTCATGTAAACTACACAGACATTTTAACAGAGTCTTTATTTTTGAATATTTATCTATAGTAGAAATTCACAAGATAAAATATTTGGCGAAATAATAAAAATCGTTTGAATTTCACTTCAACAGTGAAATCTTTTGGTGAAAATTATTGCTAAATGAATTCTTAAATTCAAGAAATATTTGAATGCTAATTAAATTGCTTTTATTTAAGACAGTTTTTAAAATTTAAAAAAGATGTAAAATTCAGTTTTATGCCGTTATAATTTTGGGAGCTATATTAATTTGCACTCGATACACAATTTCGGGTGCATGCGAGCATATGCAATCTTTTGTTTTTAGTAAAGATATACAGTGTCTCACAAAAGTGATGGGACACTTGTGCTTTACAAAAGGAAACTGCAATAAAATAAATAAATAAACATGTACAAAAATGTTTTGGGTGTGTTTCATATTTAAAGTTAGTAACAATTATTATATACCATACATTTTGTCAAAATATTAAAATATTAATTTAATAAAAATACAATTGTTTAGAACGGAGCAAAAAATGGCTCACATAAGTGATGGGACACTTACTTTATCATCAAATATTTATGCAAAAATTTTACTTTTTAAAAGGTTTTAATATTTTGTTGGATTTCCTTTTACTTTTAAAACATGATTTAATCTTCTTGGAATGGATTCGACTAATTTTTTTGTGATTTCTGGAGTGATTTTACAACATTCTTCTTGAAGCACCGATTTTAATTGTTGTTTTGAAGAAATGCTGTGTTTGCGAATTCTTGATTCCAATTCTTGTCAAATATTCTCTATGGGATTTAAGTCTGGAGATTATGGGGGTGTTTTTATTATTTCAGGACAGTTATACAGCAGCCAGAGTCTAACGTTCAAAGCAGTGTGCTTGGGGTCATTGTCCTGGTAGAATTTAAAATCGTTATAAAGGTTCAATTTTCGTGCGGAAGATTTCAAATTTTGCTTTAAAATGTCAATATACTTGTACTGATCCATTATACTGTCAATAAAAACAAGATTACCACATCCAGCGGACGACATACACCCCCATACCATAACTCCTCCTGCACCATGTTTTACTGTTGGCACCAAGTTCTGTTTGCAAAATTCTTTCCTGGGTTTTCTCCACACCAAGATTCTACCGTCAGAACCAAATATATTAAATTTACTCTCATCAGCAAATATAACTTTATTCCAGTAATCAGAATTCTTATTTATGTTGGATTTTGTGAAAGCTAGTCTGAATTTTCTATTCTTTCCACTTACGAAGAATTTTTTCCTGGCTACTCTACTGTGATATCCAGCAGATCGAATTACCCTTCTAATAGTATCAGGATTAACAATTATTCCATATAATGCTTGTAAATCAGCAGCAACTTTAGGAGCACTCTTTCTTTGATTTTTCTTAATATTTCGAACGATAATTCGCTTTATTCCATTGGATAGCTTTGATGGTCGGCCAGGTCTTCTTTTATCCTGAATAATATGATTCTTTTTATATCATTTAATGATATTGAAAACTGTTGAATGACTCAAGTTAACTGTTTCAGCAGTTTTTCTAATATATTTTCCACGGTCAATATGCAAATTAATAACTAATTTTCGAATTTCAGGCGAAGTTTCTTTTCGTTTAGCATTCATGGCTGCATAGAGCTAAAAAGCACAAATATTCCAAAACAAACTGGAGAGAAATACTGCAGACGATTTTATAAATTATTGCCAATTGCTTTTGAGTAAAAATAAAACCACCAAAAATATTTTTATTGCTTATTTCAGGCGATTTTTGTTGCATATCTAATGGTGTCCCATCACTTATGTGAGCTATTTTTTGCTCCATTCTAAACAATTGTATTTTTATTAAATTAATATTTTAAAATTTTGACAAAATGTATGTTATGTAATAATTGTTACTAAATTTAAGTATGAAAAACACCCACAGTAAATTTGTGCATGTTTTTTAAATTTATTTTATTACAGTTTCCTTATGTAAAGCACAAGTGTCCCATCACTTTTGTGAGACACTGTAGAATTTTTTAAAAAAAACTGTAAACTCATGAATGATAATTTTGACGTTGACTGAATTCAGAAATGACAATGTTCCTTAGACAATCTTTTATTACGCTGTTGCGAAAGCTACTATGGAATAATAATTGTAATAGTCAGACTGAAATTTAATGAATTTCATTGTATAAGGGCATTTTATTCATAAAGAAATGGTATCTTTTCCCAGGAAACAATTACGCATTCGCTCTTTTGTTAATTAATGATTTCATAAACCACAGTCAGTCCAATACTTTTTTTTTATTTATAATCAATTTTTTTATTTCTGAATTTTGGTTACTTTTTCTAATTTACAATAAGAAAAATAATTTTTTAAAAAATATTCTCTATTTACAGAAATTTACAACATATTTATGTTGCGAAGCATATTTCGTAAATGATAAAAAAATACAGAATAATTTTTTTTTATTTCCCTTTCAACGTTTTGAATTTTCAATAGAATATCAATGATATAAATGTCAATTTTATGTGATCGAACTATTAAAATTTTATTTCTAATATGATTAACACCTTTAAAAATGCGAAAAAAAAATCCCAGCAAAATACGTGAAAATTGTGTTCGCTAAATTCTTCAAGAACTATCGCAAATATTTTTTAAAATCTCAAACCACTTCTTGCAACAGCACGAAAACACGATAAGGCATTGATAATGAGCGAATTCAACCCACAGGCCATGACGTCACCAGTCCAAATCCGAAAAACGCCTCAGAGGTCAAAATGTTCGACAAACATTCGGCGTGTTCGAGATCAAAAGGTCAGGACACCCTCCGGGAGCACTGATTGAAAATCTCAACGTGTTTGACTTCAACAATCAAAGGTTATATAACCTCTTAATCATTCCATGCTGACTTTCTGCTAGTTAATCCAACAACCAAGGCGAAATCGATCAAGCATAGCAGCACGGGAATTTTGAGTAATCTTTCCGGCGAAGTTTAAGTCAATATTTGATATGAATATATTCTTTCCAAGAGCAGAGGAATGTAGTGTTCGAAATATTTCGTCCCGGAAAAGGGCCTGCAGAATAAAAATCAATCTTGCGTGCAGTGTTTGTTTTAAAGATGCTGGCGTTAAAGTAAATCCGGTAGACATACCATTTGAAGTAATAATTTTTATTTTATCGTTGCATTTTTCGGGGAGTGAGTTGGATATTCTATCGTTGCACACACTGTTCTGGATTTTATATCTTATTAAAATGTTTCTAAGTGCATTAACTCTTGTGCTTTTTGGGTAAGCATATCAATTGTTTAGTTGAGCAGGGGTTGAAAGTTTGCTTGGTATTATTCGGGCTTGTATATCTCCCCGGAAAAGCTTTCTGTTGCGTTATTCGATTTTTAAGTAATGATGAAGCTTCAATTTCCGTAGAGAAGGGTTTATTTATGATTAACATTAATTATGGATATTTATTTTTGACCAGAAACATATACTTATGAAAGGAAATATTTGAATACGCGTCTGCACTGTTTATACTAATCTATCCTACTTGCAGTTATCATATATTCACACAATCATATACGTAACAGAACATAGAAATTAATAAAGGGTGTCCCAAAATTAACTCAAGATTTGAATTTGCCACCATTCTTGCAATAAAGTGTTGGCAGCCATATTAATAAACTATTTGATAGCCGATAGTTTCAGATTAGTAAAATGGAGCGTTACAAGATAGAACAAACTGTTGATGCAATACTTGAATTAAATAAAACACACAGTTTTTTCTTTTAAATTGTTATATTTTTATTGAATCGTAAAGTACACAGGCACTGGCACATATGCACTCTTTTGTCGAAATTTTCCATGACCATTTTTCATAAATGTGGCTGAATTTCGTTGATACAGCATTGCATTTCCTCTCTCAATTCTGGGCTTCTAGGCATAGACCTTTGATTTCAAATAACCCAATAAAAGGAAATCCTATGTTGTTAAATCACACGATCTAGGGCGCCAATTCTCAAATTGTGACTGTCAGACTTTTATTATTTTTAAATTATTGTTCAACAATGAAAGCTCATTGTTCCATCGTGTATCGCTCCATTTTTTACTAACCCTAAACTGTCCGTTGTCGAATGGGTTTCTTTCATAGGGTAGCCAATAGTTTACTGCACGAATGGTGGCAATTTCAAATTTTGCATAATTTTAGGACAACCTTTATAATTTGGTACACGAAATTTAAAATTAGTGTAGAAATTTTTTATTTAATATTTTTTGTCATTCCAGATGTGTTTTTTTTTTTTTTTTTGCATACTTCTACCAGTAGGGTTGCTTCTAATGATTATAATGACAGTGCATCAAAGAAGAGATAAATATACTGCAGTTTCAAACATCTTTTTTTTATCTTCTATGTAGTTTACATGATTATAAGAATTTTTTTAAATATTAGTCATTTTTCAAGAACAGTCTGTAGAATTGAAATTAAAATCTCTGCATGTGACTTTCTAATTTCGTCCTATTTTTCAATTTTTTAAATTGGATTTCTTTCCAATTTTACACAAGAGTGATCAAAGTCTCTTTATTGACTCAATTTTAATTAATTATTTTTGAAATGAGTTCAGAAAAATTCTTAATCTATGATACCCACGTATCTTGTTGGCAGAAATGTTTCTTTTCCAATGTTTTGATAAGGAGCCAAATTCAGAAACATAAAAATTATTTTTATAGCGCTATATTTTTTTTATCGCACCCTTATTTTAGTTATTTGTTTTGATTTTTGTGTGCCAGTTTCACCCAACGATAACATCGTTACGAAGAAAAACAAACCAATTATTTTTTGGCATTGTTTTGATAACTTTGATTTATGTTATTGTGATATTGACTTTGCTTGTGATATTGATATTCATCGTATTACTGCCGGGTTCAATCTGCAAGTATTTTGTAAGGTAAATTTGAAATTCAGATAAAAATACATATTTTTACTAAAACTTTACAACTGATTTCGTAAAGAAGAATTAATATTAGAATTAATATATTAACATAATTAATATATTAATATATGATATATACATTATTATTTATTTTCGCAATACATGCAATTTTTTTTACGAAATAAATTTGAGAGCTTTGATATAATAATTATTCATATATTTCACTCTCTCGAATACGTAGTATAGAGAAAGGATAGTAATGGTAAAAAAATTCGAACTCGTGATTTTGACGATGCTTTAGACCATCCTGATCTCGATAAACACGTTTCTGGAAAATGTCGGTCTGTCTATGACAAAAATAATTCAAAAACTATTTGAGCTAAACGGATGAAATTTGGCATGCAGTCTTTACACCAATATGTTGATGCTTATCAAATTTTGAGCAAATTGATAAAAAAATTATTTGTCCGGTTGTCCGTCTATCCGGTTGTTCGAATATAATTTAACACGATAACTACAAAACAAATAGAGCTATATAGATAAAACTCGTAGCCCAGAATAAACATCTACAGTGTAAGCACCTGTCAAATTTTGAGTCAAATACAACAAGGGATTGATCGTATATAGATCTAAACTTTCAGAAACATGTCAGCTTGAAAATTCAATGACGCAATGACTTAAATCTATCAAATCTAGTATGGAATTTTGTGACTAAAAGAACAGTTTTGTGTCAAAACTTTGTTCCATTAGTTTGAGAAAAATGTGTGTAAAGCACACATTTTCGGATTAACGGCATGTCAAGGAATATTCGCCAAAAAACTCGCCAATAAGATAGATTCATTTAAAAATGCCAAATTCACAACCAAATGTAATATTTCATAACTATTGTACGCCAATGCCATGCAAGACGTTTTCTGGCGTGATAAGTTTATTAAAGAGTATGGGAGGAAGTTTTGGATAGACCACTTCCGCTGGTTTAGTTTTGGTAATTTTGAAATTTAATAAAATTTAAGCAATATCTCAGATCACTGAAGAAAACTGAAAAAAATATCACATAGATAAGTTTCTATTTACAGAAATCGGATTAAAATACTTTAATTATTTATGTACATCAAATGTTTCAATTTTTGATATGTATCCGGAGGTGCTTTTGGATTATCCCGGCGACCTGTCAACGCTTGCGAAATGCGCCTAACGCTCACGAAAATGTGCCAATCCTTTCGCTATCTTTTCATTGCCCTTTGGCAATAATATCGGATTTGTCAAAAATGGTCGACGGGATAATCCCATATATATTTATGTATTTTTGAATTATAATAGATAATCAATAAGAAATATGTTTAAAGACATCTAATAGTTTAACATTTTACATTTAACAAGTGGCATTTATGTATTTTTGAATTGCTTATAATAAACTATCAATAGAAAATATATTTAAGCAGCTCTAATATCTCAATCTTTAATAGACAACAGTTATTAACGTTGATTTGTTTGTGGTAAACCCTCACTGCATTAAACGTCTAACTGTTTTGCCCGAGTGCCATACGTGCATCGATTTATCGAATTTCGATTGTTGCAAGCAAAAAATAAACCATTCATTACGATTATAATTCAATATTTTAAAATTCCTTCGAATGCATAGATAAGTCAAGTATTCAATGGATTTCTATTTCAATCAAAATAAGAAAATATTCCCAAAATAGAAAGTGTCATCTTATTAGATAGTAAAGAAAATGAAACCGTTAAGGGGTTAAAAGATATTTCATTCGATTTTGTTTTTGCAGAAAGGACATGGATAATGAGAAATTTCGGGGAAACTCCAGAGATGCACAGAATTATTCCTCTTGACTTTCGAAGATACCACTTGATAAGAGTTATTTTTTTAATTCCTTATTTTTGAATATTATGAGGAAATTATTTTAATCTCAATTCTCCACTTCAAACTATTACTTGTTCTTGTTGGCTTAATTTATATATTGAAACAAATTCTGACTTCTATTAAAGTTATTGAATAAATATAAGTTTCTTTTTTAAAAGAATAAAACTGTATTTTTGCCTTATTAAGTACTAGCCGCCTTTGGCGACCAGCCGGTTCGCCAGTATTACCGCTCGCTACAATTTTCAATTAAATATTTTAAGTAACTCGTCTCTTAATAGATTCTCAAACAAAACATTTTTAATCTTCAAATTTTGATAGTCATACCAAACTTATACTGTTGTTTAGATCGTTTCGTTCAATTTACTATATATATTTTGCTAATTTGTTGTCATTTCCGGTAAAACGTCAACTTTTATTTAAAGTGGAAATGATGAAATTGCAATTAATATAAAGATATTTTTTAATAAAACCAAGCGTTTTATTTTATTTATCATCTTTATTGTTATTTATTTATTGTTATTATTATTGAATATGAGTATTGCAAACAGAATCGCTCGGTATTTAAGTCTTATGTGAATTACAAAATATTTTTTATACTTTATGTAATATCTCAAAGAATAATTCAAAAAAAATTTCTCAGATTCAGCATAAAATTCATTTTTTAGTTTTGCTTTCAAAAGAATTGAAATGAAATCAATAATAATATTTTGTTCCTATAAATATATTTAAAAAATTATGAAGTCTAAATTTAAGAGCAGTAAGGTATCATATTCTGAGAAATATTCTGGACACACCAAATTTTAAATAAATGAATGAATGTTTCTATTTTCCACGATCAACTAAGACTTATTAATGAAGTTTTGAATGTTAAAAATTTAGAAAAACTCACCATTTTCATAATCTTAGGCCAATTAATCTTGAGAAACCTGCGCGCTGACTGGCGTATTTACTTTGAAACGATCGATGGAAAATCTAAAATTATCCTTTTTTTATTGAATAGTGATATTCAAATTTTCATAAATCAGTCAGTTTAAGTGATTGATTTAGTTGATTGGAAATTAACTGTTTTTATTTTAAATATTAGTGTTTCAAGAATATTTTGTTAATCGTGATTTCCACAGCAGAGGCTTTTTAAAGTAAAATCAAAAATTAGTTATTTATTAGAGCATTTATTGAATCAAATTACATAAAATATAATCATTTTCCATTTAGATCATTTTAGCAGATCTGTGTCTTACTAAAGCTTTACAAATTAGCTGTGTGGCCCTGCTTTGAATGGATATCCTGTTCATATTAAACGAAACTTGCCTTAAAATAAAACTGATTTATTGGATTAATAATATAGAGTGTAAAATATCATAAAATATTTTTTCTTGAATTTATTATTTAGAAAAAATAATATTTCATATTTGTTTCCTTTCCTACAGACACGTGCCGGAAATTATATTTTTGCAGATTTCATTTCCAAAAAGATTTAATTTATTTTTAATTGGAGCTTTAATAAATGTGATGGCAACACTTTGAAAAAAGCTAATTTTTTCCCATGAATGCGAAACGTGCTCGTGCAGCTTAAATTTTATTTTGATTTTGTACGAAAAAAATTGTTGGAAAAATATAGTTAAAATATTTATTTAAAAATTCATTAAAAATAGAAATTTAATTTTAAGTTTAAAACATTGGTATCATTTAAAGGATAAATTTTTTATCTTTAACTTCATGTGAAAATCTTTTTTGTGCGTTAATATTTTCGGTAGTTATAGAAGAAACACGCCAAAATTTCGCTTAATTTTTAAATGAATAAAATTATAATTAAAAATTTGAAAAAATAACCCCCAAGTGCGCATTCCGGACCTCCAAGGAATATACGTGCCAAATTAGGTAGCTGTAGGTTGAATGGTCTGGCGTGTAGAGCGCCAACACACACACACACACATTGAGCTTTATTATAAGCATAGATTATTATTTTAATTGAGACTTCTGTAAAAAATGTAAAGAAAAGAAGTTTAAGATGCGAAGATTAATCAAATCTCGAGATTGAAATTTTTGATAGTTAAAATATTTTCTCTCTGATTAACTCGTATCCGAAAAAAAAAAAAATGTAATTATGAAGAAAACCAAACCCTTGAATTTTCATGCGGTATTTAATTTTGGAACATTTTGATTGATAACATATAGGCTCCATCATTTTTGATGAAAAATTATGAGCGGAATTCTTATATGAAAATTTACGAGGAAGCCATGGAAAAATTCCCATTTTCATTTTTTTTATTGTTCTTATCAAAAGCGTATTAAAAAAACGTTGTAACAATGAAAAAATATAGTGTGTTTTTTCATTTTTAGATTATATATATATATATATATATATATATATATATTTTTATTCTCTCTGGTTGAGTATCATATAGATTCCATCATTTTTGATGAAAAATTATGAGCAAAAATTTTTATGTAAAAGCTTATTATAAAAAAAGTCATGGAAGAACTTCCCAATTTCTTTTCTTTTTTTATTATTTTCATCAAAGGCATATAGAAAAAATATTTTATTATTATTATGGTATCATATATACCTTATGATATCTCCTCTCGCTGTTTTGCGTTGATCCCCGTTTCCTTCTTTGTATTTCTTCGGGGGATAATTTCTTACGACCCAAGCCCTTTCTTTTCTGCCTACGTATTTTCAGGCTTCGAAAACCCCCAAACAAAAACAACATCATCTTCTCACATGATAAAAAACATTGTAATAATGAAAAAAAGCAGCCTTTCATATTTTAAAATGAAGCATAGTTTTGGCACATTTTGGTTATCATACAGATTCCATCAATTTGATCAAAAGTTATGAACATAATTGTTATGCGAAATTTCATAAGAAAACCATGATTGGAAGGACCTCCTAATTTCTTTTCTTTTTTAATTGTTGTTATCAAAGGCATATTTAAAAAATTTAATAATAAAACAATCTTTTACATTTTAAAATGGTGCATAATTTTGGCATATTTTGGTTGAGAATCATACAGATTCCACCATTTTTGATCAAAATTCATATGTAGAATTCTTTCGTGAAAGTTTACAAGAAAGCTATGAAAGAGCTCCTCGATATTTTTCTCTATTGTGCTTATCCAAGTAATATTTGGACAACAAAGCTTCCAGTTCACAGCCATTCCACAATATGGCCATGATAATCAACTTCTGCACTTAGGCAGGTCTTGTACCTCATTTCCCAAAATCGCCCACCTTCCTCACCCTACCAACTACATGGGTAATGTGGATAAACCAAACAAAATAACAGCTTGACACGAAGCTTCCATTAAAGCGTCGCCAAAGCGGATTTGCCTTGCCCCGCCAAATAGAGACAATGAAAGGAGATCTCAAAAACACGTCATGATCTTTTAAGGAGGGTGATTTTTCATCTGGAGCTCACTTTCCCATAAGAGATTTTGGGGAAGTACACGCTAGAGGAAGATTCAAACTAATCTGCGGAATGTTCGCCAATGGCGTCTGACCATTTAAGCCTGTCTGGACTTAAGTGCTTTGTTTTATCAGTCAGATCGGGTCCGTATCTGTCACTTTTTGAGGATGGTAGGTGTTTTTCCAGATGTCAAAGACCCTCTTTGTTTAGCCCTGCAGCTGCTGTTGCGGTTTATAATATAGCTTTTCTTTTTGAATGTGTATGGTACAGAATCGACGCGAAACGATTACCAAATTCAAATTTCAAAATTATTACCAAAATATAAATCTAACATATGCATTTATAAGAAATTCGGTCGCTTTTAGAGATCATATATCAATAGAAAAAATTGCGTGTTCAGTCATTTTGTAGTATAAGAAATACATATTATGAGGCCTCTATTTTATTGATTGGTCATTTCCTTTTTAACTTAATAAACATCTAATGATATATTTTAGTTATTTTTATTTTAATAAATTAGAGAAAAGTTTTTATTTAATTCTTTTCTTTAATACATGTTATATGAGGGAAAATAAATGAGAAATAATTATAAAACCAGAGGCGGACTGTCAACCCAAAACCTTTCCAAGTACTCTCTAATACCCTTGTGTGGCACTGGCATACAATAGTTAATTTTGGTGTGAATACTAATAAAATTTTGGTGTGATACAATTTTAGTGAATCCATCGTGTCATCCTTGGCGAGTTATTTGGCGATTAATCCCTAGCATGCGGTTAATAGTATCCGAAAGTCGAATTTGTATTTCAGACGAGTTTTTCCCAACCGATTGAAACAAGAATTTGAGGGGAAAAAACTGTCATTATAGTCACAAAATCCCATACCAAATTTGATATATTTGGTCTTTGCATATTTGTGTTATCATTTTTACATGTTTGAAAAAGCAGAGAAAGAGAGACAACCAATCCTAAGTTGTATTTGGCTCAAAACTTAAAAGATATCTGTACTATAGATGTTAATTCTGTATATCGAATTTTATCTGTCTATCTCTGTTCTTTTTATAATTATCGTGCTAAATTATATTCTAAAAGTCGGACAGACAAACTTCTTCTGAGCGGATTTTGTTCCAAATTCCATAGAAATTTGCAAATTTGGTATAAAGACCATATACGAAATTTCATCGTTGTACATCAAAGCGTTTTTGAGTTATCTTTATCGCAGACAGGCAGACAGAAAACACACTTTTTCTAAAAATACGCTTTTTCAAATTAGGGAGGTCTAGAAGAATCGTCAAGCTTTCGATTTGGAATTTTTTGACGATTATTACTATATTTTCTCTACACTACATATACGAGAAAGTAAAATGAACCATAATTATTAGATAAGGGTTTCGTTACTTACGAATATCAGGAATTAATGATTATGGAAGACTGTAAAAAAATAATAAATTTCAAGCAAATAGGGCATTAAAAATTATTATCTTACATGATATATCTCATCATAAATAACATAAACGAATAATGTATGATAAATATTCTATTACATTATAAAAATATAATAACTCATATTTTAAATTTACCGAATTGGGTGGATCCTAGTATAGCCCACCTCTTGGCATCTTTTTGAATTCTCGCCAAACGAGTGGCGATAACATCGCCAATGTGATAACTTAGACGGATTTTTTTAATTATTTTTTTTGTTGTATTTATTTTATTTTATTTATTTATTTGTGTTTTTATTTATTTATTTATTATTTCATTTTTTATTATTTATTTATTATATTTATTTTTTATTATATTTATTATTATTTATGGCCTTCAAGTATCCTTTTTTAATAGAGAAATAATAAAAATAACAAATATTCTATTAGTAATCATCTTGGCGAGATTTCAAATAAGTCGCCAAGAGGTGGGCCCATCTAGGATTTTACCGACGAATTTAATAATTCAATGTGCACTTATACCGTAGTCCTGATTTTCAAAAAAATATGCATTCCAGAAAACTTATTGGACAACTAAACTTATAATATTTTTTTAAAGATCTACCTGCCTGCGTCAGTCCAGGTTGCCACGTGATCCTAAGCGGATTTTAGACAGCTGCCTACTCGGAATCTACCTGCGATATTGGTTGTGTTTAATATGAATCAAATATTTTATGCATAAATTGATGCTTATTATTTCTTTATGAAATATATTTAAATATAAAATTGTGATAGGTGTTTCATCTGCTTTAGTTTAATAACTTTGTGCAAGAATTCCGTTCATAATAAAAAGATATCAGAATTAACAACGGAAAAAATCAATCGATTAAACATTTGATGAAACGATGAAAATGAATAGGATTTTATGACAATATTGAAAATCACGTTAAAAAAATATTTGCTAAAATTAATTCAAATGCAGGAAAAAATTTCACGACAGTAAAATTAATATCAGTAAAAAGACAGTTTAAAAAAATTTTAGTGTGCAAATTAAAATTAAAATTTGTGTAATAATATTTTTGCAAGATATAATGAAAAATAACAAACTTTAATTGAAATTGTTCTTAAAATAAGGGAAATTAACTGAAAGTGAGCGTAATTTTAGTTGTTTAAGGTATCGGAACACGTTGAAAAGGTCAATTTTTGCCAAAAATAACATTAAAAAAATTTTTTATTGGATGGACCAGTCCTTGAGCTATCCAAAATAGGTTTACTTTTATCTCTACGTTAATTAGAAGTCAAGATATTAATATTTTCGTAATGATCGGTAAATCGGAAGTGGGCATTTAAATAACCGGAAGTACCAATTTAAAAGGCCAAAAGCATGTTAAAAATTTGTATAAACAAAAATCTAGTTTTAAATACAGAACAGCTTTTGCACTGCAAAATGAAAAATGCCAATGAGAGTTTTAAAGGTGTTTTGTGGAAATATGTACATAAAAATGTCTTTGTTGAGCTCCGAACCCTGAGATTAGTGCTATTTATATCTATAAAACATTTTAAGGATGTTTTATAGGATTATTGAATGTTCTTAAGGTATAATAGTAAAAATGCAGTTAGAGCATTTGCTGAGCTCGACAAAAACAGAATATACGAATCTAGGCGGCATTCATTGCCAAACACAAAAATTGCCAGAAGAAAAAATAAAATGATTAAAAAAAGAAAATTATTAAATGCTGAAGTAGAAGAAGGTATAACCTATAAATGTGGTGAATTTTAAGTATGTACACACATAATTTATTAAAATATGTTAGTGTACTTTAAATGCATTTTTCTCAAAATGATTTTTTTCTTATTTTTTTGCTCATTTCAAATCAAATAACTCAAAATATAATTATCACATTACTATGAAATTTGGTGGACTTTGTCTTTATGCTATTTTTTAGGCAATGAACTAAAATAATTTAGATTGAGGGAATATTTTTTTTTAATTTACAGCCTTTTGTTTGAACAATAACGTCATAAATTTACTAAAAATGTCATAATAAATACTTCGACTGGTTACAAAATTTTTATTTATTATTATAACCATACGATTGTAGCTGATTCCTTAGAGAAAACTATGTAGTTTATTTTGGTATAAGTTTTGTTTGGATGAGAGTAATAGTTTTTGGTGGAGCCAATTTGAAGTTTTTAAAGAATTTGTTTAAATTTATACTATTAAATGCCATTTTCAAAAAGTTGTAATGTTTATTTCAAATATTGACATCCTATTATTAATTTTGAATAGTCTTAAACCATAAATATGGTTCAAGTATATAAACATCGTGCTTTTCTAAAAAAGTGCACCGAACGTGTTCGGATACCTTAATTAATCAAAATTTCAGAAAAAAATGACTCTGACACATTGCGCATTTTTATTTTCATACTCTGGGTCTAGCTAATAGAATATCGAGACACACTTACACGTATACTTGCTTTTGTAAGCGCAGAGGAAATGAAACGGCATTGGAAACGATATCATTGTAAAAATTTAAAATAAAATGTATTTTTTTAAGTATCCACTCCAAAACGAATAGAGAAGACGTACGATCAAATCATGGATGAAAATACGGCGAACTTTTTACTTAATACTTTTATTGCGATTTTATTAGCATTTTAATACAAGTTTGTGACAGCAAATGATATAAAGGGATGTTTTTTTAATTAGAAACATTTATTATTTTAAATAATAGTCGATTTAAACGTAATGTAAACTACAATTTTTTTTTCTTAAATTAATTAATGAAATTCTTTAATTAAGAAAGTGTCAACACAATGTAATCAAAGAATAACGTGTATGAGATGAAAAAATAACAAACGCCATCATTTTCTGAATAGCGGAAAAAATAATTGTTTCGAAAACTGATGTAATGAGTGGCGATGTTATCTATGTAAATCACTGCTCTAGAATATCCCACTGTTTAGAAATCTTTTCAAAACATTTTGAAGTGAAACCAAAACACAAAAATTCCTCTTTATCAAATATTTTAATCCTTTCAGCATACACGCACTTCCTTGCAAATTTTTATTTTTTCCGTCTGGCGAGCGTAGTCACAATTTATTTCATAATCAATCTTAGCAGAAAACCTAAGTCATTTCAAACGCGACTTGGCTAAATATAGGATTAATAATTATCTCAAAGTTTAGTTTTCTCCAAGAAAACAAACAGACAACAACAACAACAAAAAAGAAAAGGTTATAAAACGAAAGACGTTATCAAAACATTTTCGTCTCAAAGAAAAGTTATCAAAGCATCAAGTCATCAACGCACCATTCTGATAAAGGTCATTCCAGCGAAGTATAAAACAAGATAAAATAAAATAAAATAAAAAAGTGATCCAAAAAGTGAAAAAAAAAAAAGAAGCCAAGCTCACATAAACTAATTGAGTGACAGAAATGGACGGATCGTCCACTTAACTGTACCCGTTAATTTTCGTCTCTTCCAGGAATTGTTTATGGTAAACACAGTAACTTGTTTCTAAGGAGGCGGAATTTATTAATTAACTGTAGCTTACGCATTAATTCACTTAACGTTTCTTGACATCCACGCGGGACGCTAAGATTTATGCAAGGAAAGCGAATGGGTAATGTATCTCAGATGAAAATTAATGTCGACCTTCGCTCAGTTGGATGGGGTTGAATGCTGCAGTTTGGGGATGCCTCGGCACACTAACTAGCTTAAAGGATCGCGAATGCATATTTATAAGTTTCTGGTAAGTGTTTGGTTTGGGTAATTACCGCTTCGTTTCGATGGGGAATAATTGATTAAGGGCTAATTTTTCTGTATTCACCTTATTTGTTTATCACATTATTGTGAGATGGGTTTCTATACTTTTGTTCTGTTTCTTATTTTGATTTTCCGAATATTTTGGTCTATAATTGGAAGGTTTAAAGTCTTTATCTCTAACAGGACAGGGTCCATTTCTACTTCCTCGTTTGCGGGACGTACTTCCTTAGGGAAGGGTTGTAACGTGGCCGGTGATGGCCCTTAGAACTCAACCACAGTTCCTGCCAGTCTTACTGTACGGTGGTCCAGTCATTCAGCTTTTATCCGTGTGCCTTCTAGGTGGGTCAGAGAGTCAGTGTTATGACTTACTTTCTCGTACACGTAGTATAGAGAATGTATATTAATCATCAAAAAATTCGAATTCAAGAGTTTGACGAACCCTCACGTTTTTGAGTTTCCTGCATTCAAAAATCAAATTTTGGGAAAAAGTCAGTCTGTGACAAAGATAACTCAATACCGCTTCGAGATAGACGGATAAAATTTGGTATACTATCCTTACACGATGTTTGTAGATTTTTATAAAGTTTGGACAAAATTTGCTTCAAAAATAGTTCTCGAATTCATTTGTACTCGAATAGCCAACCAGACTGCCTTTGAATGAATTTCATGTTAAATTTGAAAGAAATCTACAAATTTAGTGGTAGTTCAAAGCCTTTTTGTGTTATCGCTTTCGCAAGAAGACGAGCACAATGGTAAAAAGGCGTTTTACGGATTCATGGATGTTTAAAACGTAGAAATTCGTCGAATTATCATTTTCGAATTTTTCACAAGAAAATAAAGTCGAATTATCATTTTCGAATTTTTCACAAGAAAATTCGTCGAATTATCATTTCGCCATATTTCATATACAAGAAAATAAAGAAAGTTGAAACATATTTGTAACCAAGCCAAAGAAATAAAAAAAAGGAACCAAAAATATACAACAGATGATAAAGCCTCAATGAGGAATATTTATTAAACACGTCACCTTTTATTTTAAATGTCAAATAAAATTATTCATGAATAAGCTCTAATTGAAATTGGTAACATAATAAGAATCGAGTTTATTCGCTGAAAATGTCAAAATTAATTGAGAGACGATGTTTCACATTCAAATAGGGGCTTAAAGCAAATATAATTGGAGAATTTTGTTGAATTAATGCATACATGTACTTACTGATTCAATCTGCTAAAATAGCTAACTTATTTTCTGAGAAATGAAATGTTATAAGAGTCTACGTGAAATATTTAAAATAAATTTGATGATAATGTAAAAATTCATTTAAATAGCAAACAATTTGCATTTAGTCGAAATTATTAAACATTATAATACTTTTATAATCTAATAGGGAAATATACTGCGAAATTTCAGATAAAAACATGAAAAATCGTTTGCTTAGCTTATCGTTTTTATCTCGCACGCGATTTAATTTAAACAAATCAATTCAAGATTTTCTGGCAAAAACGCAAACTATAATTTCAGGAAAAGGGATTCGAACTCTTCTTTCAATCTTAATTTTTCATTAAAATTCCTTTTTTACTGTGAGTGTAATTTCACCACACAAGAAATTTTGCCTAGGTCCATATCAATTTTATGAATTAAAAGAATCTGATGTTACAGCATTTTTATAATTAGGTAAATTTTATTTATAGTATTTTATCGATACTAAATGCTGATGCAACAATTTACCTTTTAGAAATGAATTTTCTTAAACTTTAACGGTAGAAATACTTACTAAATTCTAAAATACGGTAATTTTTTTTTTCAAATATATCGATCAAAAAAAATTTTTGCTCCGAAAGCAAAATAAAGAGGAAAATGCACGTAAATCATTAAATTTATCTTTAAATATATCTTAGATTTTTATGCTTAAAATTCTATTCTTAGTTAGATCGGATAACTTTTTTAATTGATTAAATTTCACTGTCGTTGTAATGCAGAGAACGTATTTAAGGTTAATTCTTGCCGGTATTCCTTTATTTCATGAAAATATAACAATGTATCTAAAGTACACCTTTTGAACAAAATTACATTTTTTCAGGCATGTTTTTATTTTGAAAAGAATTTTATAATTTTTGTGTAATGTTATTAAAATGGAAAGGCTATCTGAGTTATAGCTTTTCAATATATTTAAGTTAGATAACTATGTTGGAATTTCGATTTTTGAAAAAACGGCAATTATTTTTAATTCATTATTCTTAATTTAATATCTTCTTCATGAAAATGCTTGCATTTTTTCTATGCTTATTCTTTGAGAAGTTAGATTGACATTTACGTTTGTATAATGCACATTTTAATGCTATTTTACATCTACAAAAGGCAATTTTAAATTCTAAATTTTGGCAGAATTTTCTTAAGATAAACCTCATAAATAACAATTCTAATGCATATTTTTTGTTCAATTTGGTATAATAATTTTTTAATACGTTCTGCGGTTTCCGAATTAGAGAATAAGTAATCTGTTCATTTATAAATATTTTCTAATTGTTTAAATGCTTTACAATGAGGAAATAAGTGAGAGCTATACGATATTTATCAGTCGAAATCCAGCGCTTAAAGATTGGAAACAAGGAGATTTTCTGTTTTAGTTCAGGAACTAGAAAATGTATTTATTATGATATCTTCAAGAATCTGAGGAGTTCATTTGATAAAATTTTAAACTAAGAAGGTTTTGCTTTATACTTTTTTTGGTAAAAGGGAATTTTAGTGCGCACCCAGCTGCACCAACAATGCCAAGTCGCCAATAAAGATGGCGGACAAAATAAGCAAATACTTCCGCGGAACAGTTACGGTTACCAATTCCCGCCATTTAATTAGGACTTTTTACTGATAAGTATTTTTTTTTTCTTCATTCTGCCCGGTACCTTCTACAGATGCTACCGGGCAGAATTTATCAACTTAAACAAACATCCTACGGCTTCACTAGCAACGGGAGAGGGAACCTGGTAGCTTCTCTAGCATATTGAACTTAAAGACTGTGAGAATAACAGAAATAGTGCATAACCAAAATAAAAGAAAAAGCGGAGAAATAAGCAATCGGAACATTCTTCATACAAAATTTCAAACAAACATACTTTTCCCAACTTCATCAACTCGTAAAAAAATATATTCCACTCACCCTTCATCCATTCGGCCGGTTCGATATCAAACCATTCTCAATACAAAATTTCAAACAAGCGACCCTTCGTAACTTGATCAACTCGTAATATATATATATATATATATATATATATATATATATATATATATATATGCATATTTAACTCACCATTCATTCTACAGGTTCGAAATACTCCCGATATAACAAATTATGAAGGGAACCAACCGTTATAACACCAAAAGAATTACGAGAACTGCGAAGAATTCCATTGCAGCTGTCTTTTAAAGTGCGAATTGCAGACGATTTTTTTAAAGCGCATACTGACAATTAAAAATTGCAAAAGAATAAATATTTTCTGTTTGTATTCACATTAAAAAAAAGAAAGAAGGAAATAACTTTTAACTATAAGCTTAACTTTCTTTATTTAATAAACTTTTAATTATAATAAAGAACAAAATCAAATTCTATAATCGATATTTTTTTAATATTTTTTATTTAACATTTTTCATAATGTCATTGTAGTTTATGTACAACTCAACCATTGCAAAAAGTAGTAAACAAAACAGCAGTACTGTTGCTATAAGAGGGATCCGATGGGTTTCAATATTGGCGACAAACAGCTGGTGCACACTAATCTTCACTTAGGCCCTTTTTTTAACCAGAAAACCAATATTTTTTCATATATTTAAGAATTTCTTGACATTTATTTGGCATATTTTTGTTTTTATTGGTGTTTTTAAAATATTTTTTTATGCAACAATTCATAACATGACAATTTTATTGTGTTTTTCAAAAAAAAAAAATTGTCCCAAAAGTAGTCACGTACCTTAAATCTTTTATTCATTATTCTTAATATTTTATTCAACATTTTAAATTAATACAAAAAGTACTTATAAAATATTGCTTTTTCTAAAGACTCAATAAAAATACTTAAGGAAATTTAGGTGTTTAATGCATAAAATATTTTCATGTCAAAGGGCTGCAGAGATCTTGGCTTCAGAACTAGTGGGTTTCAGATTTGAAGCCCGATTCCACCGAAGATCCGTTGTGTAAACGGGTCTGGTGCACGTTAAACGTCTGGGCCAAACATCCTCACGCTGGCGTGGCGTGGTGAGGAGAAAGGGGTTCAAAATTACGAGGTCCATCCCAAACTAGCACTAGCGTTGCTTTAAAACGGGACTTTAATATAACTAAACTCTATGTCAAAGTGCTACTTAATATTCTTTCTTTGCTTGACATTTGCTATGACTACTTTCTCCATATTTGCTATCAAAAGTTTGTTTTCATTATAAATTATTCATAGAATAATAATTGCTGAACAATCTTAAACAAGAAAGAGTAGTCCTAAATGTAGAGAGTATAATAAACAGCAGCAAATTTATAAACTAGAAGCGATACAAAATAAGAATCATTGTAGTTCTACGAATTTTGTATTGGCGTTCAGTGTTGTTGTATGAAAGTTATTTTCAATGGTTTAGCACTCTAAAATGTTATATATCAAGAAATATTCTTTAATTTTTTTCTTTTAATATTTTTCGTATTTCATCCTCATAATCATTAAAATAATCGTGTAGTTAAACTTTCCTTCAAATTCCTAATCAGATAGCTCTTCTCGCGGATAAACCAATTATAATTAAAATTAGTCAATTAAATGATAATTAAGTTCTAAAAAGATTAAAATATTGCCCTGGCATCCTCGCTAATGCACAACTATAAAAAATGTCAGAATTCAAGCACATATATCAGTGTATAAAAATCGATTACAGAATCCCATCTTTCCAAGGGCGTATAGAATTAAATTAAATTAAACTATAATAACGTCAAGAATTTTTTAAAGAAATTTATTCTTTAAAATACACAAATATAACATATTAAACCACTCACGAACAAATTTATCTCTAGACGAGTAATATGCAACCTCATTCTAAATTCATGGAGATTTTGATTCGGGACTAACAATATCAAAAAAAGAAAATCAAATTCGATTTCTAGTTCTGTGTTTCGAATTTTGTTTGAATTTAAATCATGTTTCAATGAATCAAAACCATAATTCACATCACTCTATAAACAAATAAAATACCTGAAAGGTTGATTTACTTTTTTGTACTAGAAAAATAAACAGATTTTATTCAAGATTGAATTCAGCAAATTTCTACATGTAGAGAAGAAGAACAGTGGTGTATTCAAATCCTCGTATTTCCCATACAAATTTGGTTAATTCATATCCCTATTAATTTAATTTATTCACTTAGTAATTTAACTCATTTCAGTATTTGTATTTTTAAAGTATTAATAGAAATTTTGCAATATAAAATGAAATAAACACGTGCTTTAAAATGGCTGGGCAGTGTTAAAAATCTATCCGATTTTTCATTTTCATTTCTTATAAATATATTACTCTAAGGTTAAATGAGAAGAAATGGCGGATAATGTATTGAACTAAGGATATGACGGTATAAAATTTTATTACTTTATCGTATACGAAGTATACAAAGTAAAAGTATCAAAATTGACGAAAACTTCGAATTCGAGACTTTGGTAGGTGTTTTTTCAGACCACAATGAATGCCAAAAACGCATTTTTGGAATAATGTCTGTCTGTCTGTCGGTGAATGCGATAACTCGAAAATACTTTGATCTAGACGAATAACATTTGGTATGTGATTTCTACATCAAATTTGTACATTTCTATTAAAATTTGAACGTAATTCCTTCACAGTAAATCTATCTATTTGGTTGTACAAGTAAGTACAATAATTCATTCATAGCAAGTCTATCTATTTGGTTGTACAAGTAAGTACAATAATTCATTTATAGTAAGTCTATCTATTTTGTTGTACAAGTAAGTACAATAACTACAAAACTAAAAGAGCTAGATAGTTAAAATTCGGAATATATTTATTAGCTAAAGTGCAGCCGTTAATGTGTCGATTATACTTCCACGTGAATATAAACATGGTAATTGAAAAATGCATTGACTTAAATAAATGAAGTTTAAATCACATATGTTCGTGTTATGGAAATTACAGTTTTATGTCAAATTTTATTTTTAATCGGTCAGAAAAAGGCATTCAAATTGCATGTTTGGTTATCAATGCTATATTCCGAAGCGCAAAACTTTTTTTCGCGACATGGTAAAAAAAAAAAAAAAAATCTGAGCCGTGGAAGGGAAAATAATAAGTTTATTAGAGAGCACGTGAGCACGTTTAATTTGTGACCTTTTCATTAAAATTGTAAGCGTCTCAAATTTTAATCTAAATCCGTGAACAGAAAAAGATGCCTGCCTGCCTGAGTGAAAGCGATAACTGAAATGGACTAAGCTTTGGTTTTAATATATAATCGATACATCAAAACTGCATATTTGAATTAAATTTATGACTAAAATAGTGTTAACTATTTTCTTTGCTTATCTACATTTCTGAGTAGATTAAACTCAAAACACGGGACGTTTGATAGATTAAACCTGTTATGTGGTTTTGAAACGAACAATGTAAATAATACTTTGCAAAACCATTAAAAAAAAGAAATATCGAAGTCTACAATAGATTCCCTGCAATATATGACGAAACTGCTTGCAATATTGTGCATGCATATGAGAAAATCGAAGGAAAAATGTTCCTGATGCTTGTATAAAGAAGCTTGCTAATTCTTGTTTAATCTAAAATTATTAATTCGATGCATTAATTTCCCAGTGCAGTGATTCTCAACCACTGTGCCGAGGCACTTTTGTGTGCCACCAAATTCTTAAAGTGCGCCGCCAAATTTTAGAAATGTATGTAGTAAAATTTTTAAGGCTATTTTTTATTACGAGTAAATTTTGTTTAAATTAAAGAAAAGTGCACTGTAAAAGAAAACCGTTGTTTTTACAACAGTTAAAAACTGTTTTCTAAAAATATAGTTTTTAACTGTTTCTATCTTCGATACTGTGACCTCGATAACCGTAACCAAATATTTCATAAAGTGAAATATTTGCCACACGTGAAGAAATTTCAGGTGTTCTCAGTATCCCCACCTCCACCCCTCAATCAAATAATGCATAAAGGAGGTGAAAAAGAAGTATTATTACCTTGTTATCAATTAATAAATGTTCTGTTGTTTTTGTAGTGCGTATTATATTATTTTATTTTGCATTTAAAATTATTATCATAAACTATTTTACACAGTGTATTATTATAGGTAAGTAAGCAACTTTTAAATTTATCTTTTTCTTTGTGTCCCGCCAAATTTTGAAATCGTTAAAAGTGTGTCGAGACAAAAAAAAAAAAAAAAGTTGTGAAGCACTGTCCTAAAACATTGCCAATATAATAACCCACAAATACTCGAAAATCCTCAAGTTCGCATTTCATTTCGCCCTTAGAATAACTTAGTTATTTAATATAAAGTACTTTATGCAATGAAACAATTAATATCATTTTTTAATTTCCCAGAATGATAAATACTATATATATATTATCTAATTTTTCTACTCGCAAGCCGTAAAAAAAAATATTTGTATAACTTTATTCAAATAAATACGTCTTTTTATTTTTAGGTTCATTTTGAAGGAAATATTAAAAGTTAGTTTTTCGATTGAATGACGTAGAAATTTCGAACCTGAGGTTCATTTAGATAGTTAAAATATAAAAAGAATTTCGTCTAATTATGAATAAAAATGGTGAAACACTCTACAGCTCTTACTTGTCTCTCTTTATTATAATCCCTGCTGTCATTAAATTTCATGTAACGTCAAGCGAAAGCAGTTTTATGAAGTTGTACAATCTCTCGACATATTCTGATTTTCGTTCTAATTTAATTTTTCAAAAAAATTAATTAAAATGAGGTAGCTACAAATATTAAAGAATTAATAATACAACGTTAAAATAAAGAATTTTAAAAAGATGAATGATAAGTTTAATCTCTCTTGATAGATTCATTCAGATTGTTTCGTATAATTTTGATATCTTCTAAAATAGAACCTTACAACTGAATATGAGAAATTTACATCACAATAATTAAAAGAAATTTTAAAATTAATATAATATTTATCTTTTAATTCATGTTAATTATTTTATTGAAAAAAGATATTTAAAAAAACACACCCTACGGTATAAAAAATTAGTACATGTATTTTAATAGATTTCAAGATAATGAGCAGAACTTAATAGTATGGTTTTCCATTTCTTTCTTTTTTTTTTCTGTTTTGATGGCAACATCCTGCATTAATCTAACTTTAATGATTAGTTTACTTATTTTCTGTTGCTTTTCTTCCTTATCTTTCTTTTTCTATTAATTATTTATTATGTTAATAAAACAATTTAATCATATTTAATATTTTTTTTTTATTTTAATGGATAGTTCAGTGATAAGTTTTGGGGAACAATAAATTAAAAAAATTAAAGAAGTTTGAATATTTAGTTCGAACGCTGAGATTTTAGCTTGCTTTCACGGTTTATTATAATAATATGTTTAATTTTTAAAATCTGCTTTTAATTATAAATATGTGATAATGTACAAACAAAAGTTATAATAAAACATCGAAATGCACATAATAAAAATCGAATCCAATGATTAAAAAACAATGAATATTCGTAAAATATAGTCCTATAGAACGCTTTAACTAGCCCATTGACGATGCAAGTCACTTATTACACTGCAAGCCAGCCTATAAACTTTATCAGAATCAAATAGACTGAAATGGGCTATAAGTTAAACAAACAAAAAACAAAAACAAAAAAAACACAGAATGTACAATTGCATTTTCTATGGCATCGTTTCATATAAATAAATATGAAAAAAATATATATATTAAGCCTCTATTTGACCTACTCTCTATTCGAAAAAAAAACAACATAGCATTAATTATTTTATTGATGTAATGCTTTTCTACCTCCTTAGTTACATTTGATTAATTTATTTACTTTGTTAAATAATGCCATTGAATAGAAACGACTTATTAATTATTTTTACGTGATTGTATCATTGAAATAAATTATCTACAGATAAATTTGATAAAAACAAAACAAATAGCTGCATTTTTTGCAAACTTCATTTAATATGATTGAAAATGAGATGGAAGTTTCAGTCTAGTCACAGAAAAATGTCTCTACATTAAAGTGAAAACGATTGTAATTTTATAATAAAAATTTCATATCAATAATATGCAAACGATAAAAATATCATTTTAATATGCTCTAAAAGGAAAGAAAATATTCGGAAACATATCACAAACATAATCAAAAAAGTCCTTTTTGAAAATTAAATATTCTAACTGAAAAGTACGAAGTATTTTATGTGTAAAAAGAATTTTTAAACTGCATACAGGCAAAAAATTGTATTATAATTGGTAGTCTTCCATACATTGTCACTGCGAAGTAGAATAGATTACAGTTAACAATAATCTGAATTGCACAGTCGATATAACTTTTTGAACAATTGATAAAACTATTTTAAATATACATAACAGAATATGCAAAAGAAAAAAAATACAATAAACAGTATTCTTTTTAGTGCCATTTAACGAAGAATTAGCTTATGTATTACGGACAGCAAGAATTTTAATTAAACAATAAATAAAATCGTCTGCGATCCATAAAAATGTTTTTCACCAAAAACATCTAATTTAATAAAAAAGAAAGACTATCAAAAAAACTTTTAGAATGTTTCTTTGAAAGAAATTACATGACCGTTTTAGCTATGAACTGGTAATAATTTATTTTTAAATTCAAAAACGTTTTAAGCTGTTTAGAAGGTAAGAAAGCATTTTAAAAATTACATTTTTATTGATTTACATAAAACCATTTTTGATTGTTTTTAAAATTAATTGGAAATCTAATTTCCACTGTCTTATAATAGCGAATTGTATAAATATCAAAAATAAATTCTTCATAATTTTCAAAGGGATAAAAATCTGCCAAAGAAATGATAACGAATAAGTTTCTCTTAAGTTTTCTTGTTTCGTAAGTCCTGCAACGAATATTTTCAGATTGAAAAATTTCATAAACCTTAAAAAGTTAAAGTGGTATATTTATGAATCACGTTTTTATTGCCGGATCTTCAAAAAAGTATTCAGATTGACTTGAAAATCACTTGGATAACTAATTTCCATATATGAAAGCGAAAAATATGATTTCTCGTTTAACAATGTCATTTAAAAAAGAAATAAGAAATAACCGTATATCCTAAAAAAGAAGCTAAAAAATCTCAAAATTACTTACCCAGTTCAAGATCGAAAGAATCTGATATATTTCTGAAAGATTCTGGAAAAAATTCTGTACCTCTGGCGTGAAAATTCAAAGCTGTTACCATCAAAGCAAAGCAGATGGCAACTCTAAATTTTATTCTGGGAATAATCATAGTTTATTATAAAATGTTGTCGCACAAGTACTACTTGTTTCAAAAAAGTTTCCTTGTACAAGCATCTGAAAACAGATGAGCTATTTAGTCTTGTAAATGATTATTTTGATCGTTTCTTATAATCCATACAGCACATAATACCAAATTCGAGCGATGCATAAAATAGTTTCTGAAGCATTGTTTATGTTTTTTTGGAAAATCGTTCCATATTGAAGTGACACTTTCTCCAATATTTCCATTCACAAAATTGACGTTGGTTCATCAGTTCTTCCACAATAAAAATATCATATATATTGCTGGCGAAAATAAAATGTGTGATAAGGTTTATGTATTGTGTGATATAAATTTCTATTGCGATTTTTACCAAAATTCTGTATATAACAAAGTGGCTGCTTCATTGCAAACTTTTTGAACGACTAAAGTTCAAAACAATTATTGCAATAAATCACTTTACACTGTATTCATTTTATGGAGATATTATATTTCTTCATATAGGTCTTAGCAAATGCAATCAATCCATAACTTTTCAAAATTTTGCTTTTTTTTTATCTAAAGAACGGCAATGAATAGTGTCCCTTATAAACTGAATACTATTTCCATTTAATTGAAAAAAGTTCAGATTAGTTCAAATCAATGCTAATATTGTTTGATAGTTTTTATAAATTGTTCTTCGCTGATTGCCGTTCCAATTTATTAAAAGTAAGAATAAACTGTTTCTGTTCCTTCTTTTTTTAATGATCTATAAAAAATATTATTTAATTTCCGATGATAATATTTTATGCCATCATATCGACTGGAACTTCCTTCTGCATTTATTTTTTAATGAATAAAAAATATTTCCACTTCCGGGAAATTTTGTTTCCATTAAAAACAGAAATGTAGGAAAAAAAGCATGTGATATAAATGTAATAGCTGTTAGTTCTTTACTTTTTACAGACCTTGATTATAGATTTTCAGCATTTTGTTCAAACCACTTCAGTTTATTTATTCAGTTTCCAGTGAAAAAATAAAATAAAAAGTTTTATCGTCTGCGCCGAAAAATGTTTATCAAACAAATATTTTCTTCTTTTAGAATTTCCATCTTCAAAAATTTAGCAAATAAAACATTTTTTTTTCTTATTTTACCGCACTATATGCATTTCCGCCTTGGTTCTTAAAAAATAAAACATCTTAAAAACTTTTTAATTAGATGTCATATCAGCCGTGTAAAAAAAAAAAGAATTATAATACTCTTTTTTAAAAGTTTAATTATCGTCTGCCACTACGTAGCCGGGGGACACGTGTTCCGTACTCACCCGGCTCCACAAACATTGGTGATAACGGGGAGCACATCACATCTTCCGAACGTTGGAACTCTAAATTCTTTGGAGGAATGCCAGATTCCAAACATCGAGATCGTTTGCCGAAAGCTGAATGAGAAAAGCTCGACGTCTTTTGAAGAAAACTCTCGCGTAGCGGCGGGAAGGAGGGGGAGGGGTCACCAGCTGATAGCTGGAGAGTGCGCCATCTGGTGAGAGGGGACCAAGTCCACTTAATCTTGGGAGGGCTTAGTGGTGTGGGGCTTATATTTGAAAGAGTGGATTGTGAGCGTTCTGATCTCCCACTTGTCGTGCGTGGGTTGGAGAAGGATGCCCCATTTGATGGGGTCAAGCCGAGGGATCAGAAAATGGAATGTCTGGAATTATATCGGAGGATTTTTGAAACTAATCCTAGGATTATGATGGAAAATATAGTTGGTCAAAGTCGGGCGCTCAGCTAACAATTGGAACACAAGTCGAAGGTTTTACTTCGACTAAAATCTAGACTTTTGTTTTATGAAGATAAATTTGGAACAACATTCACTTGCGAAGCAGAAATCTGTTTAAACAATTATTTGCCTTTTTTTTGTTTTGTTTTTTGTTTTATCAAAAAAATAACCATTAAAAGTGATTCTCATATCTGGTGACCTTTTGATGCTTTTTTTTTCTGTAAGTAAACAAATTAGAATTACATATTATTTTATATGTCGAATCAAATCAAATATTCATAATTATCTTTAATGTTTTGTCCTTATTATTATTATTTTTTTTTTTTTTTGCAAGTGAGTTTTTAAAGTCCTCCATGCATTATGATGGTAAAGAAAAAGACTTGTTTACTGTTTGAAAAAATAGATTAATTTAAGAAAATTATTTTCTAATATTAAAGCGATGAACAAAAGTAGGATTTCTACTTACAAGAGGATTATGCAATAGTTATAAAATAATTTCAAAGCATTCAAATTTTGAAAAATAATTGCTTTTCAATAGTTTAAACTGAATGCATTGTATAACGTGGAGAAATCAATGCCCACAAAATTTATAAAAATAAGGCACCGAATATGGTAAACGAACAACAAACAGTTTTAACATAATTCATTCATCGTCATAATCATCGTGGTAATTATAATTCTCCTATACATTTTCTGCAAAAAAAAAGACTATTTTAAAATGTATTCTATTTTGACAATAGTTAATTTACAATGCAATCAGTAGGAAAACCCACTGCTTAAATATAATACAATCATTGTCATGCCTTTTTGCGTAACTATAATTTTTCCAGACATTTTCTGCAAAAAAAAAAAAAAAAAAAAAAAAAAGGCAATTATAGAACACAATTACAAAAATTAGTACATTTCAGTGTATTTACTTATCTTACTTTGACAAATTCTCCTGGTATTCATCTTATTCTTTCTCCAACATATTTGACGTAACTTAGAACTGAAACTATAACTGGTTTTTTGATTTTTCGTATGAGGAGTATGAAAAGAATTACAGTACTGTAACTGTAGAAAAGATCGAATTCAGGATCTTAACGAAATTCCACGTTTTTCTGAATCGGAAAAATACATTTTTGGAATTATGTTTATTTGTGAACACGACAATTCAAAAATACTCTGAATGAGATGGATAAAATTTGATACATTACACTTGTATGTTTCTATCCAATTTTGTAGGAAATCAATACAGAGGAAGTTTGTTTGCCCATTTATTTCATTGCAAGTGAACACAATAGTTGCAATTCGTAAAAATTAGGTAAATAAGCATCTAAAATCGTGGCATCTGCAATGTATATTTTTATTAAATTTTGAGGCAAATATGTGAAGTATTGATGGTCTGTTGCGTGTTGCTTTCACGTGCCTATAAATGCAATGACTTAACAAAATGAAATTTGGCATGGGATCTTGTGAATATAATTGAAGCTCTTTATTCAAATTTTTGTTTCAATCTATCGGAAAAAAATTCGACAAAAATTTATATTCAGTTTTCTGGTACTTGGGTATTAATCGCATACCAGGAATTAGTAGCTAACGATTACACGATAGATTCAGAAAAATGTTAGATTCATATCGAGGATCAGCATTTCGTAACTATTATTCGTCAATACCATACAAGGTACTCATGTCCTTACTCAAGGCCCCCATTTTTATGTAGGAGTAGGAGGATAATTTTTATTAGAGAATATGTGGGTAAGTTTTTGGGAGATTACTTCCACTAGTTTTAATTAATATTTATAACGAATATTTACAAAACACTCCTTACATTGTGCATAAATACTTGAATCGTTCAGATTTGGGATGAAAATTCGTCACTGAATAATGCGTGTTATAACATTGGACTATAATTGAACAAATGGATCTTTTAAATCACAGCTTGCCGAGTTCCATGGCCCTTAACTTGCAACAGCGCTTTATTACAATGTAACGTTGAATTTTCTGGACAATAGATAAGCCCAAGCTCTCTATTTTCTTTTCTTTTAATATGTCTGAGTTATGCATAACAGCTTTCGATAAAACTCTTTTTTTGCACGGCGAACAGACAAGCAGACATTATGCACAGTCTCTTGTTCGTAGAATGTTCCTCGTCTTTAAAACTATTAATATGCTTGAAGTTATTCAATACTAGTTACCTATTGAATTACTTCAGTAGCTAACTAGTATTGAACTTCTAATTCACTAAGTAATTCGCTTCTGGCGACCAGCTGGGCTGCTAGTTTGCTGGGAACATTGATTATACTTAATTTCATAACAATCGTTTAGGTATGACTTCATGTCCGTGATTCATCCTAATTGACAGATATAAAAGCAACGTTATTTTAATTTTCTTACTTAAGTTATATTTATGGTGTAAATAAGTATTTCTAATGGAGAACAGTTTCATAATAAAGTTGCTCTATTAAAAGCAAAAATGTCCGGTTCATCCTTTTTTTAAATATCGTGATACTGTTATTTCACTTCGTTCTATTCGTTCTATAAACGGTACGGATATCAATCAGAATCGTTCTTCCTTAACTTTCAACAAAGAAAGTAAATCATGAGATTAGATAATCGATGAATAATGAAGACTGTTTGACCTTCGGGGTAACAATGTACTCCTCTATTGTTAGAAATTATGTGGTTTTTATATATATATATATATGTGTGTGTGTGTATATATGTATATGTGTATATATATACATACATACATACATACATACATACATATATATATATATATATATAT
>JAPMOR010088698.1:0-11933 GCA_026543865.1 Argiope aurantia | reverse complement strand
TGAGTAGAAAAAATTAAGTTTTGAAATTTTGAAACTCTGTAAACTTTATTATTGTGCGATAAAATTTATAAGATTTTTGGAAGTCATCTCAGGAAAACGCTAAAATTCAGCTTAATATTTAATTGACTAAAATTCTAATTTGAGAAGTGTAATTTCTCACACTTCAAGATGTATGTGTGCCAAGTATAATCAGTCTAACAAGGGGAGGGTACGGGGTTAAAATCTGAGATCGGGATGCGATTTGGTATAATGATAGTATACATTTAGAATGTTCATTCATGAAAATATTAAAACGCAAATGCCAGCCAATTGCGAGAAAATGGTCTTCAAAATTATGGCAAAGCTTATATACTGATAACTTGACTCTCGTTCCCATGATCCCGATGGCATGGTTGTCTAGGTAACGGTCTCGTATTCGGAATGTCAGGTTCGAACCTGGCTAGGAATTTTTTTTTTCTTTTTTAATAACTTATATTCAATCCAAAATTTACAAATGTTCCTAATTAATATGTTTTTAATTTTTTTCATCCAAAATAAATATTTATTATTTTATTATTAGAAATATATAATAATAAAATTAAATTTTAAAGAAAAAAATTATAAATATAGATGCATTTTTTAAACAAAATAAAATTATTTAAATTTAATTAACTATTTATAGATAGTTTTAATTAATACGCTACTTATTTTTATGCAAGTATAAATGTTTATTCTTTCAGTACTTAAATTGCAATTTAATATTTAAAAAATAGTAATAAATATAACATAAATGGTGATAATTATTAATTATAAATACTCACATCGTAAAAAATTATTCAATATTTCTAAAAAATTATCCTTTATACATTTACTTTCGATTATATACATGAAACAGAATGGTAACTATAGTAAAAACATTGGAAACAAAATATATTTCGACAACTTACACAAGTGATAAATGATGATTGTTCACAAGAGCAAGATTTCTTCAAGAGATCAGTGGGAAAACACATTTCATTTATATTTAAAAATATCTCTCTTTCATCAGAAAGTTGGGCAGCGTACCATGTATTATCACCTTATTAAAAATTGGTGATGACAATTGAAGGTGTAATTGATTGTATTTTTACACTATCTTCGCACCAATTTATTTCTTGATCAAGTTCGATTAAATAAGAATTTTATATACGCTTTATACGCTTTGAACTATCTGCCTACGCATTCAATAAATTAACACCTGCTCTCTACTATTTTTTTGATTACTGCAGTTGTTGAATTTTGCTTACATATTTAACAAATATCAGCTGTTCCCTTCAGTTTTTAATATAAATGCAGCTTTGTTGAGTTAGAATTGATAATTTATTATAATTAAAATCAAAAAATTTGAAAATTAATTGTTTGAAAATGATGCAAGCAAATTAAATTATCTGTAGCCATTAATGTTACGTTTTTAATTATTTTTCCTTTAAACATTAAATTATAATTTAAGTATTAAAAGAATGAACATTTATCCTTGCATAAAAATAGGTAGCATATAAATTAAAACTATCTGTAAATAGTTAATTACATTTAAATAATTTTATTTTGTTTAAAAAATGCATCCGTATTTATAATTTTTTTCTTTTAAAATTTTAATTTTATTATTATGTATTTCGATAATAAATATTTATTTTGGCTGGAAAAAAAATATATTAATTAAGAGTATTTGTAAATTTTGAATTGAATAAAAGTTATTAAAAAAAGAAAGAAAAAACCGCTTAGCCAGGTTTGAACCCTGACCTTCCTAATACTAGACGATTACCTAGACAACCATGCCATCGGGATCATCGGAATGAGAGTCAAGTTATCAGTATATAAGCTTTGCCATAAATTTGAGGATCATTTTCTCGAAATTGGCTGGCCATTGCGTTTTAATATTTTCATGAATGAACATTCTAAATGTATACTATCATTATACCAAATCGCATGCCGATCTCAGATTTCAATCCCGTTCTCCCACCCATTGTAAGTCAAACGGTGTAACATGTAGAGCGCCAACACACACACTTTTATTGTTATTATTAGTATCGATAGAGATACTTTTAGGGATAGCCTAGATGATAAAGGTTCATTGTATTTGTCAATACCTCATTTCATGCGAATGAACACAAACAACGGCTGTTCTGTCTTCCATTGTTAGCTTTCTTTAAGACTGCATACATTAGTAATTAACCTATCAATTCCGTAATGGAATGTGGACACTTGGCCATACATTGAGTGAGTGGCCGCTCGTTTAAGAAAATCAGGCAGCTTTGAAAGAGATGTTTAGGAACACTAGTTCTTATAGCTCCTAGCAAAATAAAATGAACTCTTCTCATAAATATTTTTCTTATTAGATTTCTTGCCCATAATATCTGGACATTACAGAAAAAAAAATTCTTCAAAAGGCTACCAATTTGAAAATGATCTGTATAGATTAACTCATTACTTCAATTTGCACTAGTGTGCAAAACTTAAGCAACAGGTGCTTTTTTTGCCATAACTCTACGAGAAATCATCTAAGAGACATGAAATTCTGAAATGAGAGACATCATTTGGTATTTAAACGATGGCGAAAGCTTAGTTGCGCAAAACTGAATACAATACATATAGTATGGAATGAAAAAAGACTTTATTGAACTCTTTAGACTTTAGACTTTTAAAAGACTTTATTGAAATAAATAAGATAAACAAAAATAACAAATAATGATAAGACATAAATAACAAGAGATAAAATAAATGAAAATGGGCTTTAAAATGAAAGGAACAATGAGATTATCCTTATATTACCGGCGGAAAATGTGTAATTAGCAAATATCTGATCAAAATTTTATACTCATCTTATAATTCGTGCCATAATTTTATAAATTTTGTTTACTCTTTTAATCAAGTTTTCAAATTTTCTCCTATTGCCTGAGGATTTTTTTTTTTTACAAATTCTATCCTATTCTTTGACAGTTTTAGATTATTTTTTACAACATAATTATTGAGATATGTCAGTTATCTTTATAATATGCATTTCAAGACTGCATCCAATTACCTTCACAGTGTATGTATGGGATTATATTATAATAAGCATCTGATGCTATACGCTTGTTCTTCCAATTTTATTTTGTTATTTGCTATACCTTTGGCGATGAAATTTGTTGCTTCCAAGGTTCATTAGAAGTAGCATTGTCAGCAGTCTCAGATGATAAAATTACCAATCGTATTATCTTCAGAGCCTGTACCATAGTCATTTTATTATAGGTACACATCAATTTCTTTTTCTGTCTTTCTTCTTCAGAGTGGAATCTTGCCATATTACGTTTTAAGTATGCATATTGTATCTGGCTACACATTAGGTAATCATGTGGAAACTAGAAGCTTCTACTCAGCTTCCACGCTAAGATGAAACTTCCAGAAAGTAGAATTTCCAGAATCAAAATCATCATTCCCATTGAGATAGAGAAAACTGAACGGAAACGGAGAGAGCTGATTATTTTTGGAAATTCAAAAATGATTCCTATCCTATCCTACTCTTCCTTCTTCATTTGCATTATTAAATTTAGATCTCGGACCACATACACCAGGGCGCGCACAAAGGGAGGGCTGCCGCCTGAGGCTGTGTGATTGTCTGCTGAAAGTGGGGCGTCTGTGTCCTCGGAGGGCTTGTAGACGATTAGTTTTATTTAATTAAATGTTGCATTTTTTGGAAGGCTTAAGGGCTAGGGGTCTTCCCGCCATTCCGGAACCATTTGCTTTTAAATTACCCATTGTCGTCGGCCTTCCCCCAGTTTCATTGCCAGGGTTGAAGAAAAATGAAAGAGAGGTATCATCTTCTGCATAGGAAGAATGCCTTTTGTTCCGGAATTGTTTAAGGTGGTTGAAACAGAAGGTTAATAAGCAAAGAATAATTATTTGTTGTAAAAATTCATTCTTTTTGCATTTGAAGTTCACGTTGAAGTTATTTGGAATTTTCCATAGAAGTTAAATTACAGTAATGGTGGCTACGGCATGTAAAATAAATCGCCTTAATATATTGATGCAAAAAAAAAAAAAAAAAAAAAAAACGCACAAAGGTAAGTTGATAATTTGAAAGAATTTCTACAGACAAGTATTAAATTGATTAATCTTTTATGGATTGATTATTGATATTTTCGTATCGGAAATATATTTGTGAGACGGATTAATATGCATATTTAAACCAGCAGGAGTAGTGCCTCCAAAACTTTCTTACAACCTCTAAATTAAAGGAGTTATTCGCTCCCGCATAAAAGTGTGGACATTTGGAATTACTGTGAATACCAAAAATACTCATATTTTTATATTAGTGTCCCGAAAATGAGAGTATTTTTCTTTATAGTACAATAAAGAGAACCAAATATATATTTTGGACGACTTCCTAATGAAAAATTTGAATCAATATTTGACACAATCTGCAATTTTGACAAGATCAGAAATCAAATTTTATTTATTGAATGACATATCAATTGTCATTTATTTAAGTTATTGTGTTTTAGAATTATCGCACTGACAGTGCGTACTTTCACATACCTGTGATATGTGAAAGTACAGACTGTCAGTACATTGATGGATTTAATTCAAAATTTGATATGTATCACCATTTTAAATGCTAAAATTGTGTCTCAAATCTCGTTTACCCAAGTCGTATTTTATGTTATTGCATTTATATACACGCAAAGGAATAGATGTCCGATTGTTAACCCTTCGGCAAATTTCTTTCGAAATTCTATAAAGTCTTGTATTTCAATTGCTGAATTTATGCACTTGATTTTATATGTTTAACTTTTTATGTTTTGTAGTTTTTCGCATTCAACTATAGTCGGACGGCCAAGACAGACAGACTTTCTGTGAATTGATCTGACAGGCATCTAGAAATATGGTGTAAACCCTCCATGCCGAATTTCATCTGTCCAGCTTCAATTTTTTTTTGAATTACCATGTTTATAGATAGACGGGCAGACATAATTCTAAAAATATGTGTTCCGGACTCAAGGAGTTTTAAAATCTCAAATTCGAATTATTTTGACAATTTCAATTTTTTTTTTCTTTCTGTATACTTATGCGGGAAAGTAAAAAAAGGCAAAATCTTCCAATCACAAAATCCAGGACTCTATAAATAACTCAACAAAATTTCCCATTGCATGCTGAAGTCATCCTAAACAATAAATTGCAATTTTGTAATTCTACTATAATATACAGTAATTTCAACGAGACAGAAATTTGTAAAGGATTGTTGAACGTTTAACCAGTTCTGATTTGGCATATTTGAGAATTTGAGTATGAAAATTTGCATTTTTTAATGTAATTATCGACACAGAAAATTACTTATGTTGTAAAAGAAATTGAACTCATTTAATGCATAGAAACATCAAAATTTTCTTTGAATGACTTGCGGTATTGGCACAAGGTCCAATTTAGGACAAGTTGCGCCATTCACAGGGATTTTGAAATGGTTTCAGCATAAAAAAAAAGTGTAAAATAAAACAAGAATTCATTGCAAAATGTCAAAAATTAAGATTAATGACTTATCACGATTTGGCACAAGGTTTAAAATAACTTAAATTCTAAATACTATGAAGAAAGCCAATTGCTTTTAAAAAGTCAAAAAGTTTCGAGTGAGGTTTCTCACCCACCAGGTGCTGTAAATTTAAAATAGATGAATGAAAGTGAGTTAAGCGATCTGGAGAAAAATTGGGACATTGAGTAAGAGTATTAGCAATAGAATTGACACACCACTTTGACACCACCAAATTGACTTGATTGACACTTGATTGAAGAATTGGCACCAACATTGAATGACTTGCGGAACTAACTATTGCAAACAAAGTTTTCGCTGTGGTTGATGACTGCTGAGAAGAAATTTGAATGTTAGAAAGTAAGCGTTAATACCACCATTGCATTTAACAGCCTTTAATTTCTCGTAAAGCAAGTATACAAGAGAATATTGTTGAAAATTTCGAACATGCGCATTGATGAATCTCCATGTTTCAAACTTCTCTGAATCCGAGAAGTACATTCTTGGAAATTGTATCTGTGACTGAACATGATAGCTCAAGAACGCTTTGATCTACACTTCTAAAATTTGGTATGTGGTTTTTATACCAAATTTTTAGAATTCTATCAAATTCTTAACGTAATCCATGTCGAGCAATTCTGTCTTTTTGTCTGTTCGATTTTTCAAAGTGTACTCCAAATTTCTAAGTTACAATCAATTTTAAATGAAATCCATATAGTAAAAGTTTGCCTGTGTGAGAGCAAGTAAATATGATAACAATAAAACAAGAAGATTTATACAAATAAATTTCGTACATAACTTTAGAATCTAAAATGTAGATTCGATCCAATGTAGTGCCAAATCCGACAACAGACTGACCGTCTGTTGGTGCATACCGGGGAATCGATTTAGTCCTTTTCAATATTTTACTCTCAAAACAACGTCTACATAGCCAGGGAAGTAACGACGACGCTGAATTATTCAGAACAAGTTACAGCGCCACAAGCGGTGAAATGCGAAAGTTATAAAAATAATGGAACAAACAAAGGATACCGGTCGAAAATACTAGTTTGAAAAATGTACACCATACAATAATAAAATAACCTGAAAACATTTCCCGTTTTTTATAAAATTAAAGGAGATATCTGTGATTAAAATGATGAAGTTTTCATTACTTGAAAAAAGGGTTCATCCGAAATTTGAAAAATATATTTTGCCGTATTCCTCTCCCGAGTGCGTTTTCCAGATATTTTAAAATTATTTTTAAAAAAATTATTATTTAATTATTTTTTTAAATTTCACTTTTTTGCCTTGCCGTTGTTTAGCTCGGAAAAAGTCACGTGATTATACTAAAGAATGCTTTTTTCAACACACAAAAAAAAATTCTTCTTCAATTTGTGGAAAGTTCCTAATTTTGATTTCAAATATATCCGTCAATTTTACACATAAATTCCTCAAACTTCTTCCTGTATTTTTATTATAGCGTGACTTAATTTTTTAATGCGACTTTGTGGTCGATATCCTTTACTTCTTTTAGATATTTTTCTGACTTCTAAATTTCACCATTAGGGGCACTGTAATCTGCCTCAATAAACTTAGTATAGCCACTTTAGTAAAGAGACATGTTACTTTCCTGGCTATACAGGATGTCGTTTTGAATTTAACGTGTATAAAAGGATTTTACCGATTACTTTGTATAGTTGCATTTATGCAAACACAGTGATAGAAGTGCAATAGTGAAATTCGGTATGTAATCTTATAAAAAAATTGAGATGGTATGTGAAATTTTGGTTTCAATTGATCACAAAAAAAGGGGGGAAGGGGGCGTTCAAAATGCGTAATCGGTTTCTGTATTATGAATAAAAAAAACTCTCGTATATGGGATTCTGAAATTAAAATTCCAATAGTTTATTACATTCACTTCACTCTTGAAAGTCCACAATGCTTATATTGAATCGGAGGGGATAACATCTTTATTTGGGGAGTGCGCGAGAAACTTTTGCAGAGACCAGCCTCCCCAGTTTCGCAATGTTTTTTAATAAAATTTGTTTCGGCAATAACCGTAAATTTATTATCCTCATTATCATTTTGCACTAGTAAGACAATGAGTCTGATATACTTCGTGTAATTGAACCAAGAGATGAATAATTGGATGATTTTTATGGATAGATTTAGGGCCCGACAGCCTAATTGGGGCCCTGGGCAAAAACTTGTTTGGGGTACCTCCTCTGCTTTACTACTTCAGAGCTTAATGGAGGTATTTAAATTTTTTCACTTGATTATAGATATATAACAAGAAAATTGACTAGAACTTAAAATTGCTATAAAGCCCCCCCCCCCTCCAACGGTCTGACGAAATACCGTTCTGCCCATTTTATTGATTTTCTGACAATTCTATGTCCATCATTAAAAGGACATAGCATAGATGTATAAAACGGTCAACAATGGGATAAAAAAATAAAATTCTTTTTCAATTAAAAAAACATGCTAATAATATCGCCTTTAGTAAAGTACAATAAAAAGTTATTTTATCAAAACAACTAAAACATTTCTGCATCTTACTTCATAGATACATCGAATGGAATTATGAAGCCATGGATTTACGTAATATAGATTGTTTTGCTAATTAGATAGATTTTTTTGTTTGTTTTATTTAGCTTAATGAAGAAATTAACTTAAAATTGATGGATTTTACACTGTACTGATATTTTATTTAAAAAAAAAAAAGCCGATTAAAGAAGAAACGTAAAATAAACTTTCTGTTCGACTTGGGGGTCCTCTCTGATGTGGGGACCCGAGGCAACTGCCCTGTATGTCCCTGCCTTAGTCATGCTCTGGATAGTTTCCTCAAAAAATTTAAAAGTTCATTATTGATTCTATAAGATATGTTTGCAAGTATCTGTTTTTCTCAATCTGTAAAACAGAGATCATGTGAAAATCAGGAAAATTAGGCTCATGGTAATTTAATTTCAATTATAGAAACCGATTGAAAAAGTTGGTGTTGGCGACTTGGCGTCAAAAGGAACTATAACCGCATTCTATCTAGTGAAAGGTTGCTATAGAAACAAGAGGATTCACGCACTCATTTCGTTTGCGATATTTACTTCAGTCCTTATCATACATTGCTCAAGATATGTTATTATTTTTAATCTTTTTTATTATCATGTAGTTTTTGGTATCCTTTTAATTTTAATTATCTTTCTCATCTGCGATTATTGGAAAGGAATGTGTGCGTTGACACTCTATTGTTAGCGTAGAGCTACTAAATTTGGCACAGACATACCTTGGAAAGGGAGAATGTGCACCTCTGAACTATTCTTTTAAATTCCTTTTTATTTATTTTTATTTTTAAATTTATTCGAATTTTAATTGATTAAACGAAATTTTTGGTATTTTTCCGCAATGATCCCGGAAATATAATTACAAAAATCTAAACTTAAAAGCATTTTAAAATTTAAAAAAAAAATCCCTTATTAATAGCAATTAAATTTTCTTACAAAATTTTCCTAAATTTTAACATTGTTTTTTTCAGAAATCTTATCTTTAACAATATATTTCACTGAAGTTCAATTTTTTAAATTAGTATTCCATCCAATATGTATCATGCGTTTTTCTTCCATTATCGAAAACTAAGAAAGAAGGATTCTGTTTAAAATCTGTGTGATAATACCCTAAAGTTAGAAAATGTATGAACCGGACATTTTTAATAGCGTTATGACGTCATGGGACATCACCTTATTAGAATATTTCATATGTATATGCAATGAACAGAGCACGTATAATGGTTTGGTAAAATCCTAGACGGGCCCAACTCTTGGCGACTTATTTGAAATCTCGCCAAGTTGACTACTAATTGAATATTTGTTATTATTATTATTTTTCAATTAAAAACGATACTTGAAAGCCAGAAATAATAATAAATAAAATTAAATAAATATATTAAATAAATAAATAAATATAATAAATAAATAAATAAATATAATAAATAAATAAATAAATATAATAAATAAATAAATAAATATAATAAATAAATAAATTATAAATAAATAATAATAAAAAATAAAATAAATATAATAAAAAAATAAAATAAAAATAAATAAAATAAAAATAAATAAAAAAAATTCCGTCTAAGTTGTCACATTGGCGACGTTATCGCCACTCGTTTGGCGAGAATTCAAAAAGACGCCAAGAGGTGGGCTGTGCTAGGATCCACCCAATGTTTTTTAAAGAAACAGGTTTTGACGTTTGTCACACAAATATTTTTAGAGGAAGGGTACGGAATCATGAATATCAAGCTATAAATGAAAGATTTTATTGAAAGGATAGACAAGCATTATTCCCGGTGAATCTACTACTCGCCGAAATCGGCTAGTTTAAAACGAGTCTATAATCTTGCTTTTAGTGGATAGCTATTCATTTATCTTGCGAGTAATCGTAGAATTAATGCCGCGTCTTTAAAACCACCACATCCTTAATGTCCATTCAAATTGAAATTTAGAATTCAATTATTTTCTTCGAAATTTTTTTTAAAAAACGTCAACGGTAATAATTTTGAAGTTTTATGATATTCGGAGATTTTTAAAAACCCCACCAAAATGGTGGTAGAAAAATAATATAAAAAAAATAGATTCGATAAAAACCTACTAAAACATTTATTACTAAATAGTTACCTCATTCGACTAGCTTGCTCAACAGAAATATTAGTTATGTTTTTTTTCTCTTATAGATCCTTAATATAAAACTTCATGTCCAGTTTTCTACCAAATTTTGATATTAGAACAGTATTATTTGAATTTCTCTACTTATTCTCTGTACTGTGTACTTGAATCTTTATATGAGTACAATTCCATGACATCACAGCACTATTAAAAAAGTAAATATCCTATTCATATATCTTCTGAATTTCAGGCTGTTGTAACTTCACTTTTTTTAGACATTCTTGTAAAATACGCAGATATTAAACTCACTATTTCTTTGGCTTTCAACAATTGAAATAACATCGCGCAATAAGCTAGTTGATGAAACAATGAAACGTAATTATAAAATCTTTTTTTTTTGTTTCATTTGTTTGTAAACTATACAGAAATTAAACAGAATTTTCAGCACAGAGCAGCTTTCAACGGTGAAAGAAATCTACACGATTGCATATTTTATGAAACAATGAGAACGGTTTAAACGTCAAGACAACATTGTAATCTATTTTTAAAAACTAGGTAAAAAAAATTATATAAAAAAAAATAGAAAACTGACACATTTAGCAAAAATATCCACAATTATTAACTCAGTATCATTAAAAAGAAAATTGTTATATTTTAATAAGGTATAAGAATCATTTTTGTGCAATAATATTGTTACAAACCTGCAATTCGGCTTCCCAGCATAGTTTATTCCATCAATAGAAAGAAAGTTTTACAGTCATCTGAATGGGACTAGCGCGTCGGAGGTCCCAGATCTTGGCGACAAACTTGGTGACCATTTGGCGACTTTGGCGCCAAAATAGATAATACCCGAAACTTCGAGAATTTTCCCGATCCGTCCAGTAGGAACCGAGATACGCCTCGAATGTTTCTGATTGGTTGAGAGGCTTCTAGCACCGCCTCCTGAGACCTATAAAAGGGGCTGCAACTGCCAGAGGAGTCAAGCCAGTAGTCCGAGTTCGAAGGTCGAAGGCAGTAGGAGTTCGAGAGTCGGAGAAGTCTGAAGACGGAGCGGAGGAGTCGTAAGCGACGGTGAGCAGAGACGGAGTCAAGCTCGTGCTGAACTGAGCTATGTGCTACTGTCTGCAGTAGATTCCGGTTGTATGCTACACGTCTCGGCTGAAGATAGTCGTCTCTGTGCTGTATATAGTTATCGTTTTTGTGCTGTCCTGTGAGTCTTCGTGTAAATAAACGTCGTTGTTTCTTTTTCTACTTCTGCCTGCTTATTGAGCGTTCTCCACACCATATCACTCCCACTATCCAAACGAACCCCGGTAAAGAAAATTTCGTAACAATATTTTCGGAAGTTATTGAGGAAAAACGCCGCAATTCAACTTTTTAAAAATTTAGGATTCTTATTAGGATTTCAAAAATTTTGTACCGAAATACACATTCAAATTCTCGAAAGTATTCATGTACTGAAATTGGTAGCTTTGAGTCAAACGCTATGGCCTATAGAGGTCCAAAATACATACGCACACACTCATCTTTATTAATAGTAGAGATAAATGACAGTAAATAAGGACAGATGATTTTCATTACTTCATAGAAGAAAATGCAAAGTTTTATTTTATCTGTTTGGATATTTCCGGTATGAAAATTATGTTTTTTATTTACAAAAAAATGGCGATAACCGAGAAAATGTTGTGGTCTGTTAAAGGAGAGCAAAAAACGAATCCATTCCTGTAGTGCAGCACGCAACCTTTGTAAATTCGATAAAGGCTCAGTTCGTAACAACA
>JAPMOR010088695.1:473338-508261 GCA_026543865.1 Argiope aurantia | reverse complement strand
CATTATTTAATCTTATTACATTATTTAATCTTATTACATTATTTAATCTTATTAATTATTTTATCTTATTAATTTATTTTAATCTTTATTTAATTATTTGAAAGAATATTGAATTTGCAGCTTGATATAAACCATTAAAATTACTAATCAATATATGAAAACAATTATTTCAAATAAGACAATTTAAAACAAAATAAAATATAGTATTAAATTACGTATAGTATTTTTTTCGAAGATAATATGTATGTCATGAAACTCTTTTTTATAAATTTTTTACCAATTCAGAAATTCAAGATATATTCCAAAACTGATATTCACATAAAAATATCATTTATTAGAAACAATTATTTCTTTCTTTATATAAACTTTTTTAGAAATAACTTGAAATGTGTTATTATTAATGGTAGTTACTTGTTCATTGTGTAGTATTCACACTTAGAAAATACATTTGTGTAAGCTTCCTTGTTCATACCATGTATGCAGTAAAATTTATGTTTATGTAATGTATATGTATGTGTGTTTATTTGTGAATACAGCGCGTAAACGCACGCGAAATCGCGTGTCGTCATAATATAATATAATGTATACGCGAAACTGTATATGAACTCGAACACCATTTTGTGTATGCAACCAAATATGAGTGTACTTTCGTATGCATCCGAATTCTGTTATGTGTATATATATAATCCTTCCAAACTATTCAATATCCTGTTAATGTATGTATAATTCAACAATAGTTGTGTATTTCTGAATTCACATATTTCTGCTTTATTCTGAATGATTGTGTAATGCCCATTATTCTCTTACAACATACGTGTCATTATGTTTAGACCTGTCCTATTCCTGTACATGCAAAACGTCAGTTTGTGCTGTCAAAACAAATTAAGTGAGTAACCAAATGTGCTCAATTTTCAATAATGTGTGTATTCAAATGCGAATATCACGCTTTATCTATTTTCTTTGATATGAAGTGCTCGAGTATTGTTACAGAACGTGTGAAATGTACCTGAAAGTCTGTCTTAGATATGGTTAGAAATGAATAGTTAATAGGAACTGGTTTAGGTAGCAAGGATAAAGATAAGCTAAATATTTGTATGCATGATGTTTAAATGACAACTGTGCGAATATCGGCTCAGTTTCGAACGCAATTCACACTTTTTAAAAAATTAAATTTATGTTGATAATAGAATAACAGTAAAAAAAATAGCTAGAATAACAGTTAAAAATTTGCTTCAATTGCAATTGTTACTTTTATTCATCGGTAAATTTCAAAGAAATGACGTTTTATTTAATTGAAAAGTATAATCTCAAAATTGATATGATTTTAATATATGATGTTAAAATCGCAACAATTTTGCTGATATCGGGTAAGATTTGAACGCATTTAACACTTAAATAATAATAAATTAAATTTATGCTGACTTTTATCAATCAGAGTAACAGTTAAAAACTTTTCTCAAAGCAATTACTGCCCTGAGTTAAATTTGAAAAAAGCATTTTAATTTGTTGCGAAATCTCCTGAAATGATTTGAGAATGAATGTATTTACTGGCCGTCGTAAAACTTTTACTAAACGTTTTCATTGTTCAGTTTTCAGAAACAATAAAAAAATTATAGCACTTTGATGTTACATTTGAATCATAATTATAAACCATTCTGTTTTCTTAGAACTCGTAGCATTTAAAAATCTGTAATGAAATTAATATCTTTAATAAAAAATGGCAATTGTTGAAATTTTATTAATTCAACTTTAAAAATATGAATTGTTTTTTATTTTACTAAAATTAATAACTTTTTCTTTACTTTTTTATTTAAAATATAAAAAATAAATGTATTGTTAAGAAATAATGACATGTTGGTATTCATTCTTAATTCTTTTTTTTGAAAAAAATCATTAAGAGCATATATTTATTATTTCTATGACATAATTCTGTATTATGTCTAGAAATTATTATCAATCATCAATTATTTTTTTTTTAATTTTAAGAAACATTTATCAATAACGAATTTAACAAATAAATCTGGAAAGGAATACATCAGGAAAACTTATGCGCTTCCTTATTTGTTCAAGAATAAGACGGATATAGAAATTTGAAATTCCAATAAATATCTTAATTTATGTCTGAAAAAATAACAAGATATTCATAAATTTTGAAACGCACTTAAATTACATGGAGATATAAATTTATCTAATAAGATTCCACCCCCATCCGTTTTTTTTTTTCATCCATATTTTAAACTGATTCGACGAAAAGTAAAAATAATAAAACGAATGAAAGGAAGTTTACGGAAATAGCAATTAGCCTAATCAATTATTATATTTAATACAAATGCATTATTTGAAAGCAATGGGTAAAATTTCAAATACTTGTTTGGTTCGATACAAATACAACTATTTCATTTTAATTGCTTACAAGAGGAGAGCACGAATTAAAAAAAAATAAGTTCGAGATGAGATTTAGAATAATGGTAATATACCTTTAGAATATTCAATCATTGAAATATGAAAGCGCAGTAGCAGCCAATTCTGAATAACTGCCCTTTGTCATAGTCTTAAAGTTATGAAAAGTTAACATGTGGTTTCATGTTCGCGTAGCAGAGTCATCAAAGCAGTTCGTTCGAAATTAGGAAGTCAAAGTTTGGACTTGGAGGTATTTTTATTTTTTTTAATGAAAAAATAGTTGAGGTGCCCTACTACATAAACATTTTTTCCGTTCTTACAAAGCAGTTCCCGTGCTTTGTAATAACAATTTTCCATTTGGATTCTAATTTGTGTGGTTTTTGTTTATGTTCGCATGTATATGTCGTCTAGATGTAGAAATAAATGTTTACGTTTGTTTAAAAAAAGTCGTCAGAATTTGAACGATTACCGAAATTTAACACCATCTGACTACGCATTCTATAGGTTATCACCTGCTCTCTACTATTTCTTTCGATTGTTAAAATCGAAAATGTTTGTCTGAGTATTTAATAAAACGTCAGCTGCTCTATTTGATTTTCTAAATAGATATATTTTCGTTAAGTTAGAACAAATAATTTGTCTCTATGAATATCCAAAAAGATAATATGTTTAATGATTTTAATGCGATAATAGTAATTTTCATTATTTATTAGCATAAAACATTTATTTATAATTATTTTACCTTTTACAATCATAATTCAAATATTCCCAAAAAACAAAATATTTGTTTTGACTAAATGCAGTTGAAAAAATCTTTGTTTTTACATAAACCATGAAGAACATAATTTAAAACATTACATATATTATTAATTTATTTTGAAATAATTTTAAAGAGCCTAAACCTCTCAACTACGAAGCGAATGCTCTGACGATAAAATCTGAGTGACACGAGAATTTATTAGCATATTAGTTAAACCAAATATTTCAATGTCGTTTGTTCGGAAATGGCAAGCTATTCTGCTTTAATATTTTAATGAATAAAGATTTGAAAAGTATACTACCATTATACTGAATCTCATTCCGAAATCAAGTTTTGAACCCACGCTCTTTTTTTTTTATCGATACTGATTTGAAGTTTAAAAAATTGGCCTTTCAACTTTAGAAAAAAATATAGAAATAAGGTGGAAACCTGACCCAAACATCTGGTTAGGCTCAGAGCCATGTATAACCGTTAAAAATTTTATTATTTATTATGAACTAATCAATATATAAATGTTTCATAAAATTAGATTAATTGGATAAAGATTTTTAGAAGAATCATTATAAAAAAAGACTTTAAAAATGTTGGGGGTTTTTTAAATTGTTTGATAAAAACATTTTGTCTGAAAATGTGGAAATTTCAGTATTATATTGGTGTATTTTTTGTATGTGTAAGAATTTAATGTTATGAAATTTGTACATTGTTTTCAAAGTTTTAGAGAGCACTGATGTAGAACATTATTAAGTTACTAATTCATTTATTTATTAAAATCTTATATTTTTAAATTTTTAGAAGATTTTCTTTCCAGAATTCTAAAAAGTGTAGTTATAACATTTCCATGAGTATTCTGATGAGTAGAGTTTCTCAATATTCATTTCAATGAAAAATATATATAAAGAATCAATGCAACTAATTAGTTTTAAGAAAGTCAATTCACACAAAACTAAGATTCAAGATTCATTTATCCAATGTTTCTCATTAAATTCGTGAAACGTGGTGCGTAATGAAAATTGATTCATAAATTACTTTGCTTCAGCCTTAATTTATTTTCTCTAAGGAAGAGATTGCTAATGAGCAATTCAATAGATATATAAAAATAAAACCACAAGTAAATACGATTTTCAATGATTTTTTACTTATTTACTGGATATTTTTAGATTAAATTACAGATAAAAATTACCTACCCATCTAGAGATAAAAGAAATCACAAGTGAAAATTTGGTTATATACCCTCTTCGTCGGTAGCCTGTTTTAGGCTTTTTAGAGACTCGTTTTAGAAGTTTTGTAAGAAAATTTTGGAACAAACCTTATTGTTTTAAACTGCAGTCAGTGTTATGCTCTATCCATATTTCGAAGCCTCGTTCATTTCATCTCTGAGACTTACATATTTCTGCACTTGACATCACATATTCTGATGTCAGAGATAGTAACACTCTTTTAACCTTTTGCACTCGGAAAAGTAATTCGATGCATAATTATTCACCTAATACAAGAACTTGTTTATCGCTCAGAAAAATAAATATATATATATAATTATTTTAAACTGAATTTCTCCAAAATAATTAATCTACATCTTCTTCCTACTTTGTAGGTATTTTTAACAATCAAAATGTAAACAATGAAATGTCAAAATGAGGCTACTTCTCGAATGGTGCCTGAGAGGATACATTCGAGTACAAAGGGTTAATTGAGTGAACATTCATTACGCTGAATTCTCCGCTTTCGAGGACAAATATGCGAGATATTCGTCAAATAATGAAAATTCAGCATGCAATAAGTCCTCACATCGGAATTTGATGTTGATCCTGCTATCCTCCGAAATCAAAGTCAAGGCCTAATTTCCAGCACGCCATGATCGCTAAAATCGCTATAACGAACATTGTATTATGATAGAATGTACAGCACATTTAAGAATGCACGCTTAGACCGTCTTCTATAGTTATTTAGTGGAGTAGATGTGAGTTATAGAGGTACACTGCATCATACATTAAATATATTTCTCTTTCATACATAAAAAGCAAGATACGGACAATACGGGTGACGGTTTCCACGAATTATGGCTGTTGGATTTATTTCCAAGTGCTACTTTATTTTCTTTATATTCAGAATATAAGGAGCTACTGAATAAAATGCTTCAATTATTTTCAGATTCCTATTTTGCTTCCTTTTGAATTTGCAAAGATTAATCATTCCTCGTTTATTAGAATAATTTTATTCGCCTTGTCCTCAAACGCTCTAACTTTTCTCCATTTGCTCTACAATTTCTGAGTTAAAAATATTGTAACGCGACAGAACTTTCAGTTACTTTTCTAAAATACATTTAAAGTGATTGAGGAAACTATAAGCGAAAACATGGAATTTAAAATTTTCACTTTCATGCAATGTTCTTTCGATCTTTTTCGATTTCTTTTTTAAGAATTTTATGGAATAAAATAGGATCGAAACTGATCGAAACAAAATTTCAGAAAGCAACAAAATGTCTACAATATTCAAATAACATATAATATCTTATTATAGGTGATTAAGACATTAAATTTTCATAAAACTGAAAAAATATTAGAATCATGTTTTTGCAGTTGTATAAAGAGCATCCATTTATAGAAAATGGTAATCATTTATTAATTAACCATTTAAAAAGCAACCAGATTTTACTTCTATTTGTAATATTTGAACTTAATTTGAATTCAGTTTGTTGAAGTAGTTCAATTTTTTTTCTTTTTAATTATATTTTCACTCAGTGCTCTCTATAAACATACAATACAAAAACCAGAAAATATCCAACTTAATTCTATATTTTGCTCTATAAAATGTATGTTTTGTTCTTTTTTGTGATATGATCATTGTAAATTTAACCTTCTAAATGTGAAAATTAGAAATAAAATCTTGATGTTGTGATCTTTTGTTTGTAATTTTTTAACACTAAAACAAACACCTGAAAAATTTATTTAAGATGATTATTAAAGTAGTTAATAGCACTCAAACATAATAAAACTCATGAACATTTCAATTTCATTCGTTTCATATCATAAGCTAACGCAACTAAAATTTCTAAAATAAAATTAGTTTAACGCTTTGATTTTGCTTAAAAATGGTATTTTTGTGGATAAGCACTAAAACAAAGCATCATGTCCTTTAAGAACAAAATCCTCCATTTAAACAGCATAGAATTTTGTAATGCATAGAGTATTGAAAATGCTACACTACTTTGAAAATTTTAACACTGAAATACACTTGAGTTAAAATGATAAAGTTAAGAATAAAATTGTGCTATTAAAACAAGCCATCACACTATAAACCTCAAATATTCTCAATTTTTAATTTATGCTTTTAGAGTTCAAATTTGAAATTTTCGAAAATTAAATTTTAAATCTTTACTTTAATATCCAAATTTTTATGGAAGAATAATGATCGAAGATTTATCATTCCATATTTCTTCTGTAAATGTCTTTTCGGCTGTGTATATCCAGTGTTTCAAGCAAACTTTATGTAACGAGTAACATGGAATTCATTTTTGTCTCATTAACTTATTTTAAATGCTTTTTTATAATATGCAGTCTAACAAAGTCAATAAAAGCTGTCTTAATGTATTCTCATTATCTTATAAGTTGTGCCCTCAAGCAAATTTTGATGAATAATTTTTCTTTTAAAAAGAGACTTCAACAGAAAAGAGGTACATTTTGTCAGTCTCCTAAATTACATATAAAATATTCAGGATTACTTTTCAGTCAGTTCAGTTCATTATTTCAAATTGTTTCAACAACAATAATTTTCCTTTGAATAGCCAACTAATTGTTTAAAAAATGAATAATAAGCATCATAGATTTCAATTCACAATAGATTTGGCATGTATGCATGATTTAAATCTCCATAATCTTCATAACTTACATGATAAGCTTATATGGAAATAAATATAATTCCTAGGGTTATCACAATATACACTTCAAAGGAAACAAAGTTATTTCATGTTCTTCTATTTTTTGATAATAATTAATTCTGCTTTCTATTTTGTAATAAAGTTTTTTAATGTTTAGTAAAAATTCCTGTAAGATGCAGATTATCTGAAGTGAGCTGAAAATGGCTATCTGATTTAAGGACGGGAAAAACTACATGAAAATAAAAAAATTAATTTAATAGTCGTGACATTGTCTCTAGAGATCTGTAAATAAGCGCATGAGTTCTCAGTGATATTTCACTCAATATTCGATAATACTCTAAACCACGAATTCCTTAGTATAATAATGATTTCATGCACAATTGTATAGAATTCTTTGACTATATGCTCTTGATCTATTCGAGATCCTATATTGACAAGAATACAGAATTCTTTGACCTTTAAACTATTGATCTATTCCAGATTCTATTTTGACGGTAAAATGGAGTCTCATTCACATCAAGATCAAGCCGAAATGATTAATTGCAAAAATTCGAATAATTTATCTTATTCTGCAATTCCAAAAACCTTATATACATACCTATTTTTAACTATAAATAATGTAATAAGTAGAACTTAAAAATTAAAAAAATCCCCCTATTTCTTTTAAAACTAGTGGAGTTATCTTCCCAAAACTTTCTCGCATACTTTCTAATAAAGGTTTATCCCAGAAAAACATCTTGCATGACATTCGCATGCGATAATTATGAAATAATAACCTTTGGCATGAATTTATCATTTTTACTTAATCTATCATGTCATCCTTGACGAAATTTTTGGAGATTAATTCCTGGCATACGGTGAATAGTGTCCGAAAATCTCGCCAAAATCTCGGAGTCGAATTTTTTGAAGATTACTAAATTTTCTCCATATTAAGTATACGAGAAAATAAAAAAAAACCGCAACCTAATGAGAAAAAAAAATGAAAAGAAGAGGGTTTCAATTTTCAACTTGCTAATACTTTAACGAATTTCAAACAATTGTTAAAATCTTCTAATAACATCTCATAATATAAATAAAAACCTCCAGAAAGTTCTAAGACAGTCTAACCATTATGCAACATTTCCATCTTCACAAAAGACTTAGCATGTAATAAAATCAAGTTCATTCACAGAAAGTACCATCAAGCTTTATTCAAGCCTTTTCATTAATTATTTAGAGCTTCATACGCCTCCATGGATCTCGATTGGCTTTTCCTTTAAATTTTTTAAAACCATTTTCCCCAATATCCAACATTAGTGAAGAATAAAGCATTTTCCACAAGGAAACTTTTTTCTTAACACTTCTGGTCTTGGGATACACTTTACTTTAGTCTTCTAATTACATCTAAGAAAAAGTAAAAGAGATAATGCATAAAAAAATGCAAAAAAGCAACATTAAACTTAATGTAGCGTCAAGTATTAGAAATTAAAATAGAGATTGGAATACAAGTAAGAAGAGATGCCACACTCATAAAAGAGGCAGTAGCTTCTTGACTTTCCACAACAATGATTATTTTTCTATTAAATAAAGAAAAATATTTTCATGTGCAACAGGAATTATATTACCATCTCTTTCTTCTCTACCTTCTTACTTAAACCGCCAGCAGGCATGCAGAGTAGTAAACAACTCCAATTCCGTAAAAAAAAAGGGAGAATCTTAATTAATTTCAGTTTTTTCTGCTTAATGAAAACGAATGGCGAATAGGCTTTAGTTTGTAACGTTTTTTTTCTCTCCCCTTTACAAAAGTGTGAAAAAAAGAAAATTAGAAAACATAAACTCATTTAATCCGAAAAGAATTAATTAAAAATTAAAGCATCGGGTAAGATTTAGATAATGAAAGAAATTATATTGAACTGTTACTAGGGCTTTACAAATTATACCAAAGAAAATACCAAAGAATATTATAAAAATTATACCAAAGAATTATACTTCAAAATAATTTACATAAGATAGATTTTTCAATGTTTATTTAAAACACAAAGAAAGCTAAAATTTTTCTGAAATTTAAAACATGAAATTTTCTTAAATTGGTTTTAAAAAAGATATCCGAAACAATGGAAGTTTTAATTATGAGGATGACATAATTTGTAGAAAGAATTTTAATATGCTTTTAATTTTTAAATATAAAAATGTTGGATTTACTTTGAATTTCAAAAATAACTGCTCAAATTATTTTAATTTTTTGAAACACTTTGATAGAAAATCCATGATGTGTTGATGTTGCATTTTTCAGAAGCCTGATAGTAAATATTTCACTAATCAAATCACAAAAATCTATTTTTCCCCAGAATTATTGTATAGACAACAAAGGTGTAGATTAGAATGGTGCTGAAATTTGACTTGAGTAAACACTTCAATTTTTTTTTTTTATTTTACTATAGTGAAATTTCGCAACATAATAATATTGTGTAAAATATTGAATCTATATTAATAATATTGTAAACCACACGTGCTACGTCTTGTTTTGTAAATGATAAAGAAGATAGATTTAATTTACTCAGATTATTTATAAGACGAGTTTATTAAAGTATCCCAAATCTCTTGAATTTAAATAACTAATGAATAATTCAAGTTCGGAAAATATTTTCATATTGAAGAAATTTTACTTTAAAGTCTTCTATCCTCCCTTTAATAATTTGCTTGTGGACTTACAGTGCGGTAAACATCTCTAGCTTCTTAAAAGAAAAATTATCTTAATTGATTTCAATTTTTTTTCTTCTTCTTCTTAATGAAAACGAATGGGGAATAGGCTTTAATTTGTTGCTTGTTTTAAGAAAAAAGCAAAAACCAGCACGCTGCACAAAATATAAATTAATTCCAGGTCAAAAACCTGAGAATGCTTTAAGAAAGTAAATGAAAAAATTTTGAATTTGTCGCAAAGCCATAAATGAATGGAAACAAGTTATATAGTATCTGCAATAAGTAATAAAGTCATAGAAAAGCTCTTTAACATTTTATTTGAACTCTAACGAAGTAAGTAAATTTTGACTCCTAATTAGAAGAGGAAGAGTTATAGGAAAGTAACAGAGTTAAATTAGTTTTTTAAAATGAAGATTTCGCATCAAGGTAAGTCCTTCAAAAATTGCATTTTTAACTTGAGTTCTGAAATTAATTTTTGAAAGTATTTGTTTAAAAAAATATTTGCAGTACTATAAAGAAGCAAAATAAATTTGAAAACAGCCAATAAATTCTATTTTAAAACATTGTTTCTTTTTTCAAGGAATCCGAGTTTAAGGCTTAATTATATATTCGTTCCTATTATAAAAATATAGGAACGTAACAATATATAACGTAAAATGTATTTTATTGCCGAAGTTAATAATTGGAAAAAAAGAGAAAGCACTCTACATTTAAATAAATAAAATCTTATTGTTTTAAGGGAGTGATTATTTACAGGTGTTTTACTAATGAGTAAAATATAATTTATATATACTGCAGAATTCAATACTGATTTTGTATAATTTTTCCCCTTCTATTTTCTCCCTTCCTTAAAACAATGTATTTAACGTTATTTTGTGAAATATTTCGGTATTTCGACGGAAATATACTATGCTTTTGCTGTTGTAGTCAAACTTTTAATGCTATTTTCTAACAGAATAAAATGCCTGATAATTACTTATTGTAGTGCTATTGATGAAAATGCATCTCAAATTTTCAATCCTGATAAACTCATAAACCTAAAAGGAGATTTTTCTTCATTATCAAAGTATTGTAAACAGCACCTTGGAATTAATGTAAATATAAAGTCAATAACTTAAAAGCTTTAATAACATCATTGAAGTATGAAAAAAATTGGCCTCGCGTAAAATTAAAGCTACTGCAATTTCCTCAGATTCGAGAATCTAAAGGAGGATTTTTAAAAAAATCCTCCCTTTCCGGTAGCTTTTAGGCCGAAAAAGAAAGCCTTTGTTTCCGAATTTCTCGCACGAAAGACTTGCATCAGGAAATAAAAGTGGGAAAATGTTGCCTCAGATATCATGAATTAGAATAGGGTTTTTAAAGTTTTTCAAAATGTCTGTAATTTTAAAGCCTGAAAATAATTTTTGCTACTCCATTTTCAAAAGAAAGCTTGATTTGTTGATTGCTTTTCGTTGGTGACATACACATATGAGTAAGAAAATGAAATAACAAATGAATTCACAATTTTTGCAATTTCAGAAAATTATTTTAAACAAAATTAATGAAATGTGTTTCAAATCAAGACTGTATACTTATTATTTTTATCTAGCCAATGGTAAAGAATCCAACAGAAACATATATAATAATTTCCCACCTCCTCCCCCCTGCCGAATATATTAGTCTCAGTTTTATTTGGGGTGAGGCTTATCGATTTGGAAATCTAAGACAATATAATAGAAATGCGTGCATGAAATGTTTATTGGCCCCAAAATTATTTGTGGGATAATGTGCGGTATTGAGATAAATAGACTAATAAATTCAGAAAAGTCCGATACAGACGTGGACATGAAATTCTTTATTGCCCCAAAGTTATTCATTGTGTCCCCTCTCAGGATGAAGGTAGGTTGGTATTTCAGATTTAATGGCGCAAGAGCCAAATATGACTATACCGGGCCAAAAAAAGGGTGCTAATAAAAATATGTCAAGGACAATTCTGTCATACAATTCAAAAGATCAAATTCAAATTCAAAGATTTAATTGTATCATTTATCATGATTTAATTAAAAAGATCAAATAATGAGCAGTATTAGTGTCTTTAAAAATTCAAATTATGCCCCAGAAAGTAAATTTTTACCAAAATGTTAAAAGATTAAAAAAATTAATGAAAATTGAAACTGGTATAATAAATCTTAAAATCAAGAGAAAAGAAAAAAATCATTGTAATCTTTTAATTTTAAATTTTTTCTTAAAAAAATTTTTTTTAGCAAATTTGGTGAAATTGGTAGAAAGTTCCGAAACTAACGGTGTTTCATCAATTGTATCGGGGGGGGGGGGTTGTACTCTATTGCATTGTCAGTGTTTGTATTTGGCTTATAATCTGCGGTCATTTTAAGCATAGATTTGACTTCAGTTTATCATTTTATTCACTTTATCAGCTTCCAATTTATCAGTTGATTTAGAAGAATTAATAATCTGTTTAGAAGTAAAATTAGCTATTGCCATAAAATTGGAAACTTGTCGAGAAGTCTTCCAGAATTTAGAGCTTGATACATTTATCAGAATTGTGATTGTGATTTTTTCATGGCTTTTTTTTATATATATAAGTAACTGTTTTAAACTCATGCAGGTCCTGTGGAACTTCTCTAGACGGAACATTAGGCACAGCTATTTAAAATTCATGACCACTCAGGATAAATACTTCTAGATAAATAAATTTAACCCTCGAAATTCGAAAGCTAGATTATTATATACCATAAAAGATATATTATGCATCTTTATATACCATTAAAGATACCCCTACATTGCCTAGACATTCTACCACTGAGGGAACAGGTAGCTGAGATAATAACATTACTCTTTAGATCAATGCAAAAATATCCAAAATTAGCCAATCGGAATATCCACTCCTTCCGTTGGAGTTACGTCACGTCATCTCACATGTAGCCAAAACAATCGACTCATCATCATCCAAAGAAATGAGAGCGTTCTTATTTATTCGGCATTCTTATCCCTGTATTTGAGAGATAGTATATTGAAAGCTGAACACCAAAAATCCTCATTTACAAACATTAAGAGTAAGTAAAGCATACAGAAACAAATCACTTTTCCAAATTCGTAATTTAGTTATTCATATAATTGTATTGTGATATTGTGAATTTGTATTGCATTAAAACCAAATTGTATACTTTATTTGTGTGTCCTTTTCATTTACTTATTTCGCTCACAAGCAACTCTCCGTAGCAAAGATTCTTTACATTTGTACCCCGTGTTCTATAGTAAAAATGATTTCTTTCTACATGCCTGGTCAAACCTTAAAGTCCGAAAACAGCTTTTTGAAGCACCTTGTATACGATAATGTCTTACTTTAAATTTACTAAATATCAGAAGATACCTTTTGAGACGGTACATTCGAAATTGAATTTTCACACAGTTCGTTCAAATTGAACATTAATGTTTCTACAACATGTCCTAGTACTGTTTATACATTTTCAGGAAACCCAGGTCTGTTGAATCTTGCTTTGAATTCCTCCGCCCTCAAGCAGAGGCTCCATTAATTCCGCGTAATTAACAGATAGCAATGAAGCCGTAATGAGACAAACAATTCTGAATGACTAATCTTGCACAATGTTGAGCGGGGGAAGTGCAAGTAACGCTTCGCTTATCCCGGATTGCAACTGTTAAACGGAATCTCGCTTAGATCAACACTGAATAGACAGCTTTTAGCATATTTCAGATGCCACTGAAACAAATGCGGGTAACTGAGACGACTGAGATAACATCTGGATAAGCGAAGTGACAACAGTGCTCTTCGTGAAATGGAAATTCAGCACGTTTCGCGTGATATTCAGCAATGAGATTCGCGAAAATGGTGTTGGGAAACTTGGATGCAAATGAAGTTTCCACTAATAAATCTTTTAAAGGATGAAATAATTCGAATAAAATTTTCTAATTAAATTACTGGTGAGTATTTAAAACTTTATTTGCCTTTCAAAAACATTTTAGGAGGCTTTGAAGATATATAATATAATAGTAACGTACTATATCAAACATACATTATTTTTATATAAATGTCTATTTGTTCTGTTAACTCGACTTTTAATATTACTGTTTATTTTATATCTTCAAGTCAGAAAGTAAAAGTGTGTAATAGAGTTTTTGGCAATTTATTTTTATTAAGAGAGAAAGACATGATATGTTATAAGCAGTAAATTACCAATAAATAATAGAAAAAGAAAAATTTCTAACAGAAATTAAAAGCTTTAAACAGTTTTGACTTTAAGTCCATTAGAATAACGTATAGTCGTCAACAAAAAAAATTGGAACATTTCTGTGATTATGTTATTTAATATAGCATCTTAACAAAATTGATATCATTGGAAGTAACTCAAAGAATAGATTTGTTCTAATCGGTAACGGATTTACTGAGTTAAAAGACGTAATTAATTAACTTTTATCTCAAATTTTTTCCATTACAGAAACCGAAATTTATCAATAATTCGAACCAACAGGCCTTTTTATGTATATGTATCAGGTTTCCTTCCAAAAATCGCAGTTTCTTGAAATATAATTTATTTTCTGATGGAACTCCGCCCCTACGAGATAGCCCACTGAGGATCGTATAGTAAATAAATTATAAGCTTGTTAATGGCAGAAAAGAACTTTTAATTCACAGAAATTTGAGAAGAATAATGAACACGATTCCAATTCGTCCTTAATATGACCAAGATCTTTCAAATTGTAAATTCTTTATTGCTTTTATTTAAATTTTGAGACATTTCCATTACTTCTCAAGTCAATTCATCAATCAGCCTCTTTAGTTGATCCCGCCTTAGAAATTAATAGTCATTTAAATTTTGTGACGTATCAAATACGTTTTTTAAACCTTTTTATAAAATTGCTTATTGGTGAATATTATAAAGAATGTTTAACGCCAATTAAATTAGGGGTGTTAAATAAAAGGAGGAGGGGATTTATATTTTCAAGCTGAAACTACTGATAATTGGATAAGAATCGGACTATCGGAACTACTGATAATCGGATCGGAAGTTTCTTCCAAACAATAAATCCAGTTATTTTATTAAAACAAAAATTGTATTATGCCATATGTGATAATATATATAATATTACTATTTTATTAGAATAAAAATGTTACACATATGATTTTTAGAGTTCAACAATATTTTGATTATTCCATGCTTTAAGCAAATGTTAAATATTTATTCTAATTTCTCTACAATAATAAAATTGCAAATTACAAACATATTACGAAAGTAGCAAGTACGGAAGAAGTTCTTTTAGCAAGTGAATAAAGTTTTGAGAAATATATAAAAGTTTTCAAGATATCTTCGCAAGTTCTTTAAACTCGTTTATCATTGGAAAAGTAATTTTTCAAAGCTCTATAACTTTCGAAATTGTCCTCAGAATTGAAAAACATTTTATTAGAAGGTCAATTTCATGACCATAAATCGGTCCAGTAAAACAAAAATTGATAGTCGTAATAGAAAAATTTCCAGATAGTAATTATTATCGCTGTTAATAAACTTGATTCATCAGTTTGACAATTGCAACAAACCTACACCTTGCGACATTTCAGTAGATATAAATTTTATGAAGATGCGATAATAAATAGCGAAGTTACATATGCTTTTTTTCTCTTTTTTTTAACGACTGTGCATTTTCGGAAGTCAAATGAAGCAATCTTTTGCAAATAAAGGTTTTATAGTTATTGCTCCATTTTCAGAAGCAAGAAAAAAAGTTTATGTTTTTTTTTTTTTTTTTTTTTTTTTTACATTTTTCATAGACACTTTTCTGGTAGATAATTTTTTTAACATATATTATAAAATTTTGCAGGAAACAAATGAAAAAGCGCGTGATTAGTCAGGTAATTCTCTCTGATTGAACTCTTCGGTTCTTGTGTCTATACTTTTATTCTTACTTGTTGTTGATTTTTATAAGTTGACTTTATTTTTTGCCCATTTTAAATTTTCAAAATATGGGTTCTGATTATTAAACCATATTTTATGAAGAATATATGTTATGTTATTGTAAGGATATTATGGAAAAGTTCTTAAAAACTTTATATTAAAAATTGAAAAGTTTGACTGAATGTAATAGCACTTAGTTATCATCTGGAATTACATTAGAACAAAACAAACCCCAATCGTAAAGTAATCTTAATACATTTAGCAAAAAGTTACTAAAAATGGATATATGTTTTTGATAAATAACCACAAAACAAGCTACATCTCATGGCTAAATGTCTGTAGTAATCTAAATGATTATTCGCCATGACAATGAATCAGTCACTCATATTCACTTATAAATAAACAAAAAGAGACATTATAGAAAAATTCTTGGATTACTGAAGTGACTTGAAGTCCGACTCGTTATATTTTTCAAAACAATTCACCTTATATTTTATTATTAAGTAAAATTCGAGCTCTTCAACCTTCCATTCAAAAGAGTTACAATCCTTGAAACCACTTTCTTTCCCGACATCACGTATTCAGAAACGAGATTAATACCAATCTACAACCAAACTTAGTGAATATGTTGTAGCATTTCACTAGCAGCGCATGTAAAATGAAGATTCAGAATCTTTTCCGAATTCACAATGTCAAACTAAAGTCTGAGCAATATTTTATAGCAGCAGATAGTAGAGCAATATTAATTTATTTCCCGATTTCAGGACGGTTTTCTAAAGCTTTTGGATTTAAGCCTTTAGTAAACATTTCTTTGCTTTAAGTGCAGTTGAGGGGGAAAAAAATAATAAAGCGTTCCTTCATCCTTTTTCCTAAGCTTTGTATTCTCAACCACTTTATCTTTTCTGACGTGTTTTATTTCTTTTCGGATAGATTCGATCGCAACATGTCGTATTTCCTTTTCTTCACTTCAAAGCCAATCTCGAGGTTATTTACTGTTGTTAATTAAGTACAATAAGACTTTCTTACTATTCTTACAACAGATTCTTAAAGTTTTGCAGGAATAGTGCGAGGAAACCGTATTGTTCATAAGACGTTATAATTGTTATCAAAAGTCACTCTCAGAATTGACAAAATATGCTATGTTTTTCCCACATTATATTGCTCTTCCCAAAAGACATTTTAATATTTTGATCATAAATCTATTTCTATGAATTCACAAGAATTAGTTTTTAAACATATAAATTTGAGGTACTTATTTGAAGATTCTTTTAACTTCATTTATTCATGTTTCTAACTGTGGAATACCATAATTTACCTTTCCTTCAAAATTTAAAACGCTCCAAAATGTGGTGCGGTTTTATATTTTCGATGACAACACACATTTTTAATTTTTAATTCTTTCAAATCTTAATTTTTGGTTATTTAAATCTGTTTGTTAATTAAATTTGAATCCATTTCAGCACTTTGTATCTTATTTAACAAAAAAATAATATCAAGACTCCATAATATTTGTAATAATGAATTAAAAATTCAAAACTAAAAACAAGGAAAAAAATTAAATTAAGATTTCTCCTTTGCACCTTATTAATAAAAGTGTGTTTTTAAACTGCTGCATATATGTAGGACTCAGGAATCACTACTATTTAGAATCACGCACATTTAATTACATTTAGGACGAACAATTACATTAACATAAAAGAAATGAACATTAAATAGATTTCGTCGAATACGTCGCAGGATTAATTCACATGTGCCATCTCGTCTTTCGTCCAGAGACCCGTCTCGTCTCAGGCGTCTTGACTTTCGTTCAGTCTCATCTCGTCTCGTCTGCACTCCGTCTAACAAGCCTCAACGCCTGTTGGCCAGCAGATGGCGCTCGTTATCAGGCGTTCGTCACTACATATATGTGTACATGTGAATATATAACATTATATTTTTACATATAAATTATATATGCATATAATTCTTTCTATTTTAACTCTCTTCTTCGATGGACTTGTATTTATATTAAGTTGTAACTCATGAAATAAGGAGTACTGGTAATTTCCATTTTTCGGAAGAAAGAGAATAAGCCATCATTACAATTCAGAACTATCTAAAATTTCCATTTCTAAATCTCTACAAAACAACGAATAAAGATTCAAAATTAGAATTTTCATTTTTAAATCACTACAAAACAACAAATAAAGATACAAAGCCAACAAATTTATCTTTATTATATTCTATTCTTATATAGTATTGATACATAAGATATAAATAACAAAAGTATATAAAAGACAAATTTTGTGGTTTCGAATTCATAAAGAAATTATTCAATAGATAGTAAGAATATAATACATCATCTTATAAAATTTGACGCCGATTGGTTATTACAAACTACATAATTTCTCTAAAGCAATAAAAAAATTATTTATTAATTGCTTTGATTTTTTTATTTATTCATCGGAGCTTTAGTAATAGCATCATTCAGTAAAGCTTTCACTAATTATCAAAAACTGTTGGGGTGGAACCGTCAAAATAAAAATACTATTAAATTTCTTTTTTCTGAACTTGGAAATTTTGAAATAATTTTAAATCCAAGTTTTCCTAGACTATAATTTTGTTTTCAAAAGAGAGAATAGATGGTGATTTTTTCAAGAATTGATAAAATTCTGTGAAACATAAATAAACCATCTGCTCTTCAAATTATGTTTTATTGATTACTAGCCGCCTTTGGCGACCAGCCGGTTTGCCAATCTTAATGCACGTTAAAATTTTCATAATTAAATATTTTATGGAACTCCCATTTTAATTACTTCTTCATTAAAATAATTTAAAACTTCAAATTTTAATAGTCATATAATTCACTCATAATATTATAAAGGCCTTCAGACATAACGTAATATGTATCTCTCTAATTTTCTGTTGGCTCCCGTAGAATTTATGCTTTAAATTAAAGTGGAAATGATTAAACTGCAATAAATATAATATTTATTTATTTTTACTGAAATGAAGCATTTTTTTTAAAATATGAGTACTGAAAGCAGAGTCGCTGAGTATTTAAACCTTATAGGCACTAAATAATATTTTTCTTAATTTATATAATATCTCAAGAAGTTTTCAACAAAATTTTCTCAGATTCATCATGAACAGATCAATTAATTAATTTAAATGAAACAAACACTAAACAGAATCGTTTGAAATATTATGTCGAAAACATATTAAACCTTCAAAACCAAGTCCGTATTGTCAACAATAAGAACACAATGCGCATGCGTGAATTTTCAACGCCAATTATGATAACGCAAATGTGTGAATTTTCTACTCCAGTTGGGGTAACGCTATGCAGATTAGAAATTTTTAATTTCCTTTATTCTGTTTTATTTTAATTCAAAAGTACTTCAGAATGAATCTGAAAGATCGATTAATTAACAATGTTTAATATTAAATGCATCAAACATTAGGAAAATAAACAGAATCCTTTGAAATAATCTGCCGAAAATTTCTTAAGCCTCTCCTCTATAACATAGGAGAAAAAAATGAAGCCTTACTCATTTGGCGGTGAGGAAATGAAAAGATTTTTTTGGCGGGGAAGTTAGTTTTTAATTAATAATTCAAAAAATTCAAAATTGAAAAAAAGGGACCCCAGGTACACATTCTCGACCTCCTAGATATGCATGTGCCAAATTTGGTAGTTGTAGGCAGGATGGTCTGGCCTGTAGTGAGCCAACACACACACACACACATTGAGCTTTATATAAGTATAGATAGATAGATGTTTCTTAATTTTTGAGGGTATCATAAAAGAATTTTTCAATTCCACCGTTTATGATTTCAGTAATATTCAAACAAGCTAAAAAAAACACTGGCTAGAATTTGCAATTGGAGAGTACATATTTAAAAACTTATGATAAGTATATAAAATATTTGAATATTTTTTTCATGGCTGGAAAGCACTGTGCTTTCAATCAAAATAATAAAAAAAGAATTCTTTATGCAAAAATGAATTTTAAGAAACAATGACTTAAAACATTTATATAATTAAATAAATAACCTAAGTAATATAAAATTCATTTTTCAAATCTCAAATTTTCACTCTTATATTTAAGAAAAACAAATATAAAGTAATTTCGAGACAAAGATTCAGATTTCTGATGAAAATTATTAACGTGATGGAGAAAACATGAAAGAAATTTATATATTATGCTAATAGGATTAATCAGGCACATTATATCAACTATTTAATATAATTGGAATCATTTCCATCGAGATCATTTTTAATTATAAATGCTTTTACGAAAATTTGGTGATTCATTTCATCTTTGAAACTCTAAATAAAACAATGATACAATAATCATCACTGTCATAATTCTATGAAGAAATAGAGAATCACCCGTATGGAATAATCACCAGAAACAACGGCATAATTATATTATAACTTATAAACAGAAATCAAAAAAAATAAAATCTGCACATTTTTTTTTGTGTGGAAATTTAACATTGTATTTCAATAAGAGTAATTAGCACAATGACCATTATTTAAAAAGTTGAACTTTTAAATAAAGATACGTCCATCTCAAGAAATGCAATATCTCTTTCCTGAGTTAGAAAATCGAAATTGAAATCATAATCTAATACAAAAAATGTGATCTAATATAATAATTATCAATCTTTATTATTTTGTTGTTTTAAAATTTTATAATAGCATATTTATATTGCTAAATTACAACTTATCTAATGGTTATGAGTATCTGTTTGCATAGTATGCATAAAAATATTTCTTTTTTCTGTTCCCATATTAAGTAGAGATTGTAAACTACTGGTTGTTCATCTTTCTGTATTATTTCTGAAATTCTTTAACAAATTGTTTACAAGGACAAAACTGCGTGTCTATTCGCATGAAATATATTTGAGAAAGTCTGCAATTCCCTGTAACGGATTAGAGGATCCACCTTAGAATTAAAAAAAGATAGGGATATCACACACTTGAAGTCACGCATTTTCATATATTACATAAAATAAACTATATCATCATAATGTAGTATACAAATTTTCATCTGGAAAATTATTTCTATAGTTGAATTTATGAATATTGATCTTTTGATTCAAAATTACCATGTTTTCTTCAAGAGATCCTATTAATGGAGAAAATACATACAAAAAATTACAGCAATTATATTCACAACATTTTCTTCTTTTCACTTAAATGCAACTTATCGTAATTAATAAAGTTAACACACAATCGTAATGATCACAAATGCACTTAAGATGTTAAATAGTGGAATACTGGCACATAAGTTGTCCTCGTCATCTTACCACAGTTCAGAATTACGAGAACTTAGTAAAATCCTCCTCATGTACCTCCGAAATAAGAGTCTAGTGGAAATACCTCCCAATGGGATTAATTTAAAAAGTTAAATAAAATCGGTCACAGAAATACTTTATTGTTTTGAGTAAATATCATAAATTCATATAATTAATTTTAAAATTTAAAGTCAAAAAGTTAAGATATTTTTAATAAGCAAATTAGTCCATTAGAAATTTCAAGACTTTTGAGCCCAGTTTGAATTTTCGAGAATATAAGTGCATTACGAACTTTAACAGTTACGCTCTCTGTGTTTCAGTGCTAATAAATTCCAAAAATTTTAAATAATTCGCGGCGTTTTAAGTAAAACTATGTTTTTTTTTAGTGAAATACAACCCTCAAGCAAAAAAATGTTTATTAATATAATTTTAATTTTAATTAATTTCCTAATTTTTATCTTAAATTAACCTAAGTTATTTCATTCTCTTATTTCCTGATTCAAATCTCACTATTTTATTTAATAATTTCCTACACGTGTTCTAGAAGACTGGTGACTATTGCAATTTCTCACGCTCCGAGAGAAGGGGTAAAAATCCCTTCCACCTGCGCATTTCTTTCAAAGATACTTAAGATTCCCTTTCCTATGTCTTCATGTGTTATGGAAATTCCTGTCGGAATTTCTTAGTTAAATCACTGAAGTGAAGAAGTGAAAAATTGCTTTCTCTTTGCCCTTGTATCGTAATGTAATATAAACATATATATATATATATATATATATTTTTTTTTTTTTTTTTTTTTTTTTTTTTTTTCCCCTGGGTTGCAAATTTTATTTTAAATTTTAAATTTACACGCGTTTTTTTTTCTTTCCACGCATTTGGATATACACGCACTTTTTGAAGATTTATGACATCTGAATCCGTACCCATAACCTTTTCTATATTCCTTACTTCCTTACTATTCGAAGTGTTTCGATGCGTGGTCGTAGAATCAATAAACAGCACATTAAAATGCATTTAAGAATTAAAATTTTGGTATTAACATCATAAAGAAAATAAAGAAATTTTCTAAAGTATTCATCATTTGCTCCTTTTCAAAAAAATGTATTACATATATATTTACTTTTATTACATATGCATCAATTATTTTATTAATTTAATTATTTTTGTATTTTTTACTTTTATTTTAGTAATTTTTAGCTTCTTTATAAGTAAAAATTTCTGAAATTCTAACTGTGATATCAATTTATTCAAAAAAGCATTTTTCGATAATTTTATACAGCGTTTATTCTAAAGCTTAAGAACTAAGATGCTAATAATACTTTACGATGTGGATTTGGCGGATTCATCTATATCGTAAAACTAAGACAGGAGTGATGCGATACTAAATAAAAGAGAAATTGGGATCTGGAAGTTCTCTGCTTCTAGTGAGCGTTTTTCCCTGTTGGCATTTGATTAGAGAATTTTATTACCTTTACTAGATCGTTTGCGCAACGGATTGGGTCGAAATCTCTATTTGGTTCTATTAAGTCTCAGCGAATGAAGTGATTTGCCAAAACGCTCGAGTACCTTTATAACCCATTGGTAAAATTCTCCTAAGTACCTCGAGATCAGCATTTACTGTCCCGTAGAAAATGAGAACGGAAGCTTGAATTTGCAGTGTCTAATCTTGTTACGCGGGCACATTGCTCCTTGAAATTCCTACCGTTGGAAGGGATTTTATCATGTTGTTAAATCTGAGAAAAGGGAGGGCGCAAGTTGGAAAATTGAGTTCCAGGTAAGATTTAGTATAAGGGTTGTATACCTTAAGGATGTTCCTTCATGAAAATATTACAGTGCAATAGACAGTCGATTTCGAGAAAATAGTCTTGAGCTTATGGTATAGCTTATATACTAATAAGTTATCACAAACTTTCAGCATACAAACGAGCGTGGTCGCCAAAGCATTTACTTTTTATTTAAAAATTTAAAAATTAGATTACAGATTAAATAATTTTTAAACAAATTTTAAAATTGTGAATTATTTCTGAAAATGCGGAAGAATTCTTTTTGCAAAAGCAATAAAATTGTCCATTTAAAAAGTCTTTTTCTAAATACAGGAGTCCCACTTATATCCATTATATCCCTGCCCTTAATTTCTAAACGGTGACAGCTTAAGTCGTAAAATTGGTGTCTAGGTATAGTAAAAAGGCTATGTGTCATTTGATGAGACAACTTTTGCCACCATCTATCGGCAAATTTTGCACTTAGCTGTCTTATATTGTAAACACACAAGGATTTCCAACAAAACTCCAGCACATCAGGTAATGAGCGGAAAATCGGTTACAAAGTTTTCATTTTTACACAAACGAATCAAGTCAAGATACATAAAAATGCTTAAATACGAGAAACATTATAATTTCACTACTACGCATTAAAATGTTAACATATTTACATAGCCAAAGACTATATAAATTCAACAAAAGATATTGTTTGAATCTCCAAAAATGCAAATTTTTTCAGATAAAATAACTAGTATGCATATATTTGAAACAACTAATATTATTCCGTTATATATACATAACTAAAATTCATTATCTAAGGGATGAAAAATTACATGAGAAACGCAATGATAAATTTTCTATGCTGCTCCAAAATATCAATCTATTTGCGAATTTAATTTTGTCCTGGATCTTTCTTCATTTTTGCTCTTCCTCTACCTTTACCTCGTCTTTTTCTCTTCCTCTGCTTTTTTTTTAAATATACATATTGTACAAATTTTTTTGTAGTGACGACATCATTATTTCTTCAAGCTCTAATACAGTGTATCATACGAAAGTGAGCCAAGAAAAGAGTAGTTTTAAATCGATATAACTCGAATATGGAAGCACGAATATCGAAAAACGATAAGTTAAAATTACAACGTTTTTTGCATGAGGAGTTGCATCATCAAGATATCAGAATCTATTTTGATATTTTTTTTAAAAATATATTTCATAAGTATGAACGATGTTTGCTAGACTGGATATTAACAGCTGGAATACACTTTTTTTAATTCAAAAACTCTGTGCATGAAGAGGGGAAAAGTGAGAATTAACTTTTTTGCCATATAGATCGTTAATTGTTAAGTCACGTAAAAATATTTTTTTTCTTCTTGAATTTACTTCTACCTTGCATCTCCTGGGGAAGAGGTATAAATCGAATACAAAGAAGAAAATCTAAGGAATAAGCTAGCAGTTTCAAAGCTCTTTTAGCTTCATAATATTTGCGTTACAGCTGGTTAACGATCTCACCTCTGATTATCGAACTATCTTCTTGTGACACCTCCATGCATAAGACCCTCGTAATGGGATCTATTCAGTACGTTTTCAAAGACCGTGTAAATGTCTGCGGCGGTATTGCATTCAATGCTCCCTAATATCTATGAACCAGGCAAAGTAATTCCTCATGGTTAGTTCTAACATATGGGAAATAAAATTTTTGATAATTCAAACCATAGAAAACTTGTTAAAACTTTGCACTCCAGAGAGTATCAAATGTATAATTATATGCACATGGGTGTAAGGATTCATTTACACTAACAATCTTTGGCGACCAGTTTGTTCTCTGAGATTATGGACTTTCTAGGCTTTTAAATATGGAATTCATTCTTTTAGAAAAAAGTTTCGCCTTGTTATTTAATATAACTGGAAAGCATGAATTCAATTGAATCAATTTTTCGCATATTAATAAATGTATATATTACAAAATAAAACAGAAAGTGAAAATCCTATTATGGAATTAGGAGGTAAAAACACGTGATTGGATGTTTTCATAGATGATTTTGAATTTCATCATAGCATTTATAAATATTGTTGCTTGTAGTATATTAAATTAAATTTAAAGTATAATTAAAATGTGGGAGACATTGTACTAATATGAAATTGATATCATTAAAATGATAATTTTTTGAGTCTTAAGATAATACATGTCGATTTTGCGAGATAATAGTTTTGTAAGATGTGAATATCAATTTCCTTTGGCAAATCGTGATGCGATTGCTTATCTGGGAACTGTTAAGAATATTTTGGGCTCGATTTAATTTTCTGTTTGTAGCCTATTTCTTGATTTCTTTTATATCTTCTTCCTTCTGACTGAATGTACTTTCTGTTGAAACGCTGAACCATCTCCAGGAATTTGCTAATCATATTTTGCAGTTCCATTAATTAGCTAATCGAAGCGTTGGGTGTTTGATATAGGTTTAATGGCTCAAGAGCCAAAAATAGGCTACACGCAAGCATATGGTTTGAAACGAAAAGGCGTGAGAGAGGTAAAAGTTTAATTAGATTAAGTACATTAAAAAATAATTCTGTAAAACAGCAGTAATCAACACTTGAGAAGTTTAGTAAGGTAAATAAAAAAGTTGAATAAAACCTATATAAAATGATAGAAACCAACAGACTTTTAAAAGATAAAAGTATACTGATGCGAAGGTTCTCCCACCAATTCCCATATGCTAGGTGATGATGAGTTAAAATACGTCACACAATGAGAATGAAAGTTTTGACACTCGGTTCGGATACAGGCGGTTGTAAAATTAACAGGACATATTGGGCACCTAGGCGATGTCTCAAAGATATAAAAGATATTAGTAAGTGAAAAAAGACTATAGAAGATAATAGTAAACTATAAAAGATATTAACAAGTGAAGTGAGCATGGCCGATGCGAAATAGGGTCCATTTTGCATCAGCTGCTCGTATAGAAACAATGGGCCATAAATGTTTAATGACATGTAGCTTGTTACGAATCTATAGATCCCAAGCCTCCTGTCAAAGAGAATAGATGTGATGCGTAATAGTCAGTTTCAAATAACCATATGGAACAGATATCTGTCAAATACTGAATGCTGCCTTGGCAGTGCAGTCAGCATCTTCATCGCTTGGAATTCTAACATGACTAGTGACCCAGCAAAGTAAAAGACTGAAGCTGACTGTTACCTCAGTTCATTCAAGAATGCCGAACAAAAGTGGATGGTGGCTGACTCTATCAGGCATTTTTCGAATTATTCACGGAGAGAAAAATATAAATAAGCCAGACGTCTTTAACAAATACTTTTAAAGAGAAATATAATTAAAAAATATATAATTTCTAAATATTCCAGGCTATTTATTTCTAAATTTTTTTCTATTATTTTTCCTTATTATCCTATATAAATTTATTTTGAATAAAAGTGACTGTGATTTTGTAATTCCAATTAAAAGTTATTTTTTAGAAATAATTTTATGTTTATGCATTGAATTTCCATTAGTACTTTGTGGTTTTCTGAGCTAATATTGGAATTTAAGTATCTAAAAGAATTCTAAACATTAAATGCATGTACAGTTTTCTTTTAATGTTTAACCGATATTTTCTTCATCAATTTTACATAATGCCCTCAAGAATTAAAACGTTTGAAACTTTTGTAAGATATTTAAATATAATTAGAACATTGTTTTGAAAACAAGTCATTTAAAATATATTTATTCCTCTAACCTCTTCAAATATAACTTATTGAACATACTTATTGAACAATATATTTTATGTTATTTTGGTTGAATATAAGCTTACATTTTGTTAATAAAACAGTAAAAGGAATATTTCATATTTTGTCATTTCTCACTTGTTTCAAAGTCCCTGTTTATTTAAGTATGAAAGAAAATAAATTTTCCTTTTTGTTTGTATTTGATTCTTTTCATTTCTAATTTTTAATTAAACTATCGTAGATTTACGTTTGTGATTTTTTTTCTGCAATTGATTAAGAAGTTTTACAAAATCCATTAAAGGAAATAAATTTAATTTAACGCCTATATCCTTGCCTATTTTTGAAAGTTAACGTAAATAACGTTCTTTAAAATCCTGCAAAAAATTCCCCAGAAACAAATATTACCCATTATCGAAGGAGGGTGTGAAACCAAAGATCAATTAGAATGAATTCAAACTCGATATCTAACAACAAACGCTTAAATAGAGTTAAAATTATTTTTTCGTACCGACTCTTTGTAAAAAAATGGCATTCTAATTTGATTTTTCCTGCCGAATTAGGTTTTGTCACTTATGACAACTAATCAATTACAATGCAGGAAATTACAAAAGAAAGACAAATGCAATGTTAGTAAGTCAAACCATTTACAGTCACTCCTCGCATGCAAATGCTATGGTGTATATCCACTCCATTCTATTTTTAACCACTGACTTCTACGTTTGCTTCTCTCCAATCCCATCGGTAAACGTCCTACTGGAGTATACCGCTCATTCCAAACCCTTCCCATACAATCCAAGGCCTTTTTTTTTCACAACGTCCACACAATCCAAGCCTTTCCTTCGTAACATCATTCACTCATCGACTAGAGCCCTCCAAAATGATGGAGAGGGATAGAAATTGAGAAGAAATGGAAGCCAAAATTAAACTCCCAGCGTCACCGAAACTGACAGCGTTTACCCTCAGTTTTTACTTGGAGTGGCCAGATTAGGTTAGAATAGTTGTGAATGACTGATTTAAAACTTTATTGCATCACAGAATCCCCGAAGACAGTTACAGTTCCCTTTTCATCGAACCACCTGACGACAGATGTCGCTTTGCAGGCTCAGTACAAAAAAAAAAATATTCAATCTTAAACAAGGAATTGAAACCACTCTACATGGCAACTCCAAACCGTGCATAAACCACCTTACCAGTCAAAGAGATACTGATTTCTTCATCTCTGCAAGTTAAGAATTTTTGATGGACCAAGCATGCTTCTCTTAAGTTGTAAAGCAATAGACCTTTTAGGTATTTTAAGGATTAGGACCGTATTCTTTAAAAAATGATAAATGATTGCAAAATTTGTATCAATGTATCGCTTAACTAGACACATTTATGAAAATAGATATCTTTCAAATATATTCATCTTTCCTTTTGTTGAGATGCGACGGAAGTATGCAGCGGAGCTACTACCTCAGCTGTCGTCCTTGTCATCTGACCGTGGTTCAAAGTTACAATATTTGTCCCAAAATATCTCATGTAAAGCTCTAAAATGGAATTTTAAATGTCACTATTAATCATTTATCTACAGGTTAAATAAACAATTGAAAATTCTAGTGTCAAAGAAAGGTTTCTAATAAATAGATTTTTCATGGACAGTATTCCATGCAACGGAATATCTGAACAATACAATAAATTAAAGAAGTTTACCATTTAAATTTGGGCACAAGTCAACAACCAAGAATTCAATTTAATAATGTGATTAATTTAATGGCAAATATTTCAAATAAATATGTCCCTAAGTTAGGAGGTTAAATAAAGTCTTATGTCAAGGGATTAAGTTCAAATTTTCACCAATTTGAGCAAAATCCTGTAAACTGCGTACATGACCTTGTTTGGTAACCCAATTGTAATATTTTTCACATTTTTTCTGCCATTTAATCTGTATTTATTATAATATTCTGGATTAAAAATCAAAGTCTATACTAATTTAAAAATATATGCCGCACTGCCATATGATTAATTCATATTGTACATTTTTCATATTGTACTGCCATATGATTAATTCATTTTCATGCTTTTATTTCAGTATGCTAGTCCATCGTTTCTTGACCTTTTTAATACCTGCGTAGGCCTTCGCCTTGACTGCTCCAGATACCCCTCTCTCCATTATATATAATTACTAGCATCTGCATATATATCTATCAGTATCTCTCATTACATCTTTTTTCCCGCGATTTCTCTGAGGCTACTTACCTTTAGGGTTACGCGTTCCATGCGCTGAGAAATGGTTTTCAAGTTTTAAAATCTCGACTTCAAACCCAAAAGGTCCAGGTTCTAAATCAAAAACCATTAAAAATCAATTGTATGTGAGCACTTTACATATTAAATCTGTCGTTAGAGGTGAAATGTCCACCCGCTGCCATGGAGCTACCAGTTCACCCGTCGTCCTCATTATCTGACAGTGATTCAAAGTCACAAAGTCGATCCCAAAATAGAGCTTGTGATGTTAAAAACGGGACGTTAATATTATTAATCTAAATGGATATAGTTTGATTTTTTCATTTGTATATTATTGTAGCCAATTATATGCGTAATCATAAACTCTGTAATCTGTTCTGTTTTTTTTTAATGTAGTCCACATATCATTATACCAAACTGTAATGGATTCACTTACGCTCTGAAGGCGTAAAATTGATGTGGATTTGAGACAGAAGATTATTGCAAAACTTAAACTAGTTTTTATAGATTGGCATAGCAATACCTAGTTAGTTTCAAATCTAAATTAGATTCTATTAATATTGAGTTATTAACAGGCATAACCATGCTAATATATGTTACTCACTAGCACAACTAATCTGTTACTCAATGACATTACTTATCTATTATTCTCATAGTGAGATTTAATGGTATTGTTAAATAGTATCAATCTGCAGGCTTAAACTATGCTTAAAGACTTAAGTGCTTGTTAAATTGTGCTAAGGTTGCACGACGTTTTGAAGCAACACTAGGGCTATTTTAATATGAGCCTTATAGTTTCTAACTATGGGGAAATAACTTGTATGACACTTATTAAACTAATTTGTATTATGGCTCATATTGTGAATATAAAGGTAATTACATACCTGAAACGTAAATTCAAACAATTGATACCGTAAACAGTTGTTCGACAATGAAATATATATGTCAAGATCAAATTATAAAGAATTTGAACACTCGGATAATTGTTCAAAATATATTCAATGTATTAATTAATTTAACAAAATAATATATTCTATGTCTTTAAAGGCCCTAATTCATAAAAACTTGTAAAAAAAATGTTATATTTAATTCTTGCCTTATACTGGAAGATTAAAGAAGGAAAAGTTTAGAAATTAATATATTTCATGCCATTGAATGCGTTAGGGAATAAAAATGTGTTAAAAAACATTTTCTAACATTTAATTGATATTTAAAAGATTGGAGACTTTTTTTAGTTTAATTTTCATCAACATCCAATCAATTTAAGTCAGTAAATTTTGACATAAATTCTGAAGAAACAAATTGAAGTCAATTTGTAAATAGACTGATTATGTGGATTTTCAGCATGAATTAACAGAACGATACATAGGAAATAATATGTCACTAAAAGAAAAATAAGAAAGAAATTTTATTTATTCAAATTAATAAGTAGGAAAGTTACTGAAAATTATGATTAAAACTGATGAAAATTTTTCGAATTTAGAGATTTAAATTTATTTTTATTTTATTTTTTATTTTACCAACACTGAATTTTAAAGCACCGAAATTGATCAAGAAACAATATATTTTTATTTTATTTACGAAATAAAAAGTTTTTGTCTTTTATAAATTGTAGATACTTTGTAGATACTTGTAGAAAATTGTAGATACCTGTCTTTTATAAATGAGATACGTAGTAACTACGAGTTATATTCTGACAAATTAGAGAAGAAATTTTATAAAACACACAAAAAAAATTTTCAGAATCCACTTAGACTTATACGAATACAAAAGTTTTTTATAAACTTTTGAATTGACTTATTCATGTTTGTGAGAACTGTATTTTGTAATTTGTAATCGATTTTTCACAAACTTCCTAGTAAATTGAATTTCGAACTTTTGTAAACTTGTAAGCGCTAGATAACAATAAAGAATTTTATTAATAATCAGTGATTATTAATATCAGTAATTAATAGTTAATCGGCTAATTTAATTAAAATTTGATTCTAAACAACTGGCGCCATCTTGTTGAGAAATTAATAAAAATTCCAAGCTGATAGCATTTATAATAAAGAATCATAAATTAAAAACTAAAAAAATAATTAACATAAAAATTATATCTACTTTTCAGAACTCTAAGAAAAATATATTTTAAAAAACCTTTTTTATTAATTTCATTTTAATTGGAGAATTTTATCTTAAGAAACCGTTGAATCAAATGTTCAGTTGGATGAATATTTTGTAAGATAGAAAATCGGAGTATTCTAAGTTCTAGAAAAATCACATTTTAGAATGCATTCACTGCAATTCTTTTACGTCCGCACGACAGCAGAAAGACAGTAACATTTAATTAAAGTCACTGAGGAATAGTTTCGCTGTGTTAAGGAAATATATTGCAAGGTAAAATATTCTACATACACAAAAAGAAGTACCAAAGTATCAAATGGGTAACACAACACCAAAAATATGTTATGTAAAGTAAGTATTTTTATGAATCATTTCTATGAGAATTCATCTTAAGACTTTAATTCTACTATCTAGAACGCAATGCTGGCTTTCGTAACAAAACTGTTTCAAATGCTCTAAATTTGTATGTAATGTTGTTTAAAGTAAGTTTCCTTAATTTATCTCATGACGATTTTTTAAGTTTTATTTATGTCTTATAAGCTTAGAATATTTAAATATTTATATATTTTTATGGAATTTATTCGTTCTATAAGAACTTTTATACAAAGCAGATCTTGGCATGTATTATACGCTTGGATTATAAATTAATGAAATGCAATGTAAAATTTTAGAAAATATTAAGTTGGCTCAGAATAACATCCAAAAATTCATATAAATATAAAAATAGACAGAGTAAATTTGAAATTCATTATTAAACTAAATAATTGTTGAATTACTTGAATTAAAAGAATATTTTTTTAAACACAATATGTGAAAAATTTATTTCTCCAGCATTTAATTCTCGGAAAATCTTACCTGAATACTTTAGTTATATTTTATTTGAGCTCTTCAAATGGCGTATAGGCTATCTATATTATATGATACTATTTAAAAGAAATAATTAATAATAAAATAATAAAGAATTAGAATACAGAATAAAAATAAAGAATAAAGAATAAGAAAAATATTTTAATTAATTAAAAATTAAATTTGAAGGAAATGAAAACTTATAGCTTTGGATTATATTAATAACGTTAGAATTGATTAATATCTATAGGTACTATCGAATATTAATCCTGAATCCTTAGGTTTTTTAATTCCTATTTAGATGCATCATTTGCAAATAGGTTCTGATACTTTTAAAGGGAACAAATTTTATTTATATGCAAGTCTATTTTAATACAATGTAGTTCGACGCTATAATAATAAGAGGTAAACATGCTAACCCTTGATTACCACAGGATGCAGCAGAAAAAGTATTAAATTCTAACGTATGTAAATCATCAGGTATACTGATGAGAGATTATTCTTATGAATTGCAATGATGTTCTAATACAATTTTTATTTTGGTTACCTGACAGTGTACAACTTCTGTGACAGTAACCTTTTAGTGTTTCTATCCACTCTTTGAGCTCATCTGTTTCTGCTAAAATCACCTCATTGATTGTTTTACATCCTTGTCCTATTTAGCTTGAGCGATAAGTTTATTGTTACTGAGAAAAAAATCATAATTATTCCACAAGTTGTTAAGAACACCATAGAATTTATCTCCCAATAATTTGTCCTAGTATTTAATTCAATTTGCGGGTATATTGGAATTTCTCAATTATACTCATTATACTGATTATACTCAATAAATGAGTCCCAATTTTATTAGTATATTTGAGTTTCCCTTTTGACCTTTAAATAATGTTATGAATAAATCTTTGATTAATCTCTCTTCTTCAGCAGCCTTTCCCTCTTCTAACTCAAAATTTATTACAAACATCGAGATGATCTCTCGTCGTTTCCGAGGAGACAAACTCGATCCTGGAATACAAAGAGTTCGCAAATATCTGGAAAGCTATTTTAACATCTGGGACTGAGCATTTATATATCCATAATTATAAAATTTCATGATTTCGAATAATATTTACTATGATGGATTAAATATCAGTATCTTGAAATTCAGTGTTGATATTAGATAACGCCAATGGGCAATTTTGAAGTTGGCGCATATTTAGATCTGTAAACGATCTCTGGCGAAAATTATGCGCATAGGAATTCTTTAAGCTAATTTAGTGCTCAATAAATAAAATATCTGAATTTTGTCTACGATTATTGATGGTTTACGCCTCATACGTGATCATCTTTTAATGCTTTTAAAATTATACTCTTTTCACACAGGTAACTGTGGAAGTTTAATGTTTAATGTACTAATAGTTATTGAGAAAGCTATATTTATTTACTGCACTTGCTATGAATCGTATCTCATGGCTATAAAAATATCAATAATTTGTCTAAGAAAATAGATATTCAAGTATTCAATCATTTGATATGAGTGCAAAAGTCGAAATGAAAATAATTGATCACACAATTCATTTGATAGCGACATAAAACATGTACATGGCAAAAGAAAATTATCATTCATGACAAGGGACCAAAAATCTATCGAAAATAATTTATCATACATTTCATTTGATAGCGACATAAGGCATATACATGGTAGAAAATTATCATTCATGACCAAGGAACAAAAATCGTATTGAAAATAATTTATCATACATTTCATTTGAAGTCGACATAGAACATGCACATGGTTAAAAAAAATTATTGGCAAAAGCACAAAGAATCATTTTATTTCAAATGCATCCATTTAAATTACAAGATCTTGTTAGAGTATTAGTGCTTGATCTTGGAAAAACAACTCGTTAATCAATTAAATGATTCTGATCTTCGTTTTATTATAGAATTGCTGAAACCTAAAAGCATTTGAATTTTTAGTAATGTCTGAAATATCATCGAAGAATTCTGAATTAAATGCGAAATTCCGACATTGAGTAGTAATCTATAGATAAAATACTTAATGAAAGATACTCAACAATGCGATTTGAAATGACCTAGGTGCAAAATATCACACGAATATTCCAAGAAACCTTTTCTCTACATATTTCAGTATACAAGTAATTTACTTAAATATTCGTAATCTGGTTTCTTAAGTACAGGGTGGTTATAATTAAATATCCCCTATAAACAGCATCATACAACGCAAACAGGGGAACGGATTGCAACGAAATTTGGTATCTAGACTATACACGAGATGCGCTCACAGAATTTTGAAAAAAAAATTTAGTTCCAAAATGTCCACCAGGTGGCACCTTTTCTGGAAAAACATTAATTTTAACACAATAAACGACCAAAACGGAATACAAAAATAATATTAACATTTAATGACTAGTTTCTGATCACCTTGTAATCGAACCACATTAAGTAAAGGTTAGGAAAAAATAACAGTACGCTGTTTGAGAGAAAAAAAAACAGTTCAATTTGCAGAAACAAGAACAAATTAGGACGAAATTGCACAAGAGGAGCAGTTGTTAATCGTATCCAGGACGATGTAGGGAAAGGCGCTCCATGTGACCACCCTCATTCACCTGCAAAATTTCAAGTGCTATGTGTTCAACAGCAGATCGTAACTGATCAGTAACTTGTCGTCTGGGGTGGCATTATAATGAACGGGCGGACTGAGCTCCACGTTTTCGACAGAGGTTCTGTAACTGGAGATCGCTATTGTCAGGAGGTGATCCTTCCCCATGTGCGTCTGTTCCGAGGTGCCATTGGACCAGACTTTGTTTTTATGGATGACAATGCACGGCCACACAGGACTCATGCTGTTGAGGAGCTCCTGGAAAGTGAAGATATCACTCGAATGGATTGGCCGGCGTGCTCCCCTGATTTAAATCCGATAGAACATGTGTGGGATGCTTTGGGGAAACGCCTTGCGGTACGATTACATCCTCCTGGGAACACCCGACAACTTAAACAGATGCTGATTGAGGAATGGGCACTCTTACCTCAAGAACTGTTGGACAATCTGGTGCTGAGTATGGGGAGACGGTACGAAGCAACCATTGCAGTAAGGGGAGGGCATATCCCATACTAAGGAACATCTGCTTTCTGTTCTTCCTCTTGGACAGACAATCATGTGTAACGATACTATGAGTTCAATAAAGCCTTTTTTTGTTTGATTCCATACTGTATGCATTGTATTCATTTCTGCACAACTATGCTTTCGTCATTCTTTCAGAACAAAATGCTGTATCTCATTTCTGAATTTCATGTCTCTCAGATGATTTCTCGTGAAGTTATGACAAAAAATCTACCTGTTGCTTAAGTTTTGCACACCAGTGTATATATATATAT